>CM076580.1:1745042023-1745281634 GCA_034641835.2 Pinus albicaulis
GTTTCAACCAAAGATAGAGAGAGATATTAACATGGACAAAGACACATGGACCAAGAGGAAAAAATACATCTTTAAACAAGATCGCGAACAAAATCTAAGCTAATATAATTTTTATGTTGTTTGGCTTTGTGCTTGAGCTGGAAAGGGAGAGTCCCTACTAGTATTTTATTATTGTGGAGTGGTTACTGAAATTTTCTTGAAATTTTAATTGAGATTTTCATCCATATTTTCCATATTCTCCGTGATTTCTAAAATGAAAATTATAAGATCCTACTGGGTGTTTCCCATGTTCATAGGTACCCATCCCATGAGTTTTTTGACATGTAGATATAGGCTGATTGTTGACATGTAGGAAGAATTCCTTGTCTTGGTGGAATTCTCTATGTCGGGAATCCAGTCCCGAGTTTTTCTCTCAACATGGTGATCTAGAAACAATATTATTTCCCTTAAAACATTCTCTTATATGTCAGTGATGCCTATTTTCACAAATCCTATAACAATGTGTTGATATCGATCCATTTCATCTTTGGCGAAGGCTTGAGAGAAAGTGCCATGCAGGGGGGGGGGGTGAGAGCAGAAGAGGGAGGTTGATTGGTTTTTCCCTAACGACCTCTCACAAGGGGATTAACAATGATATGATGAACCAAGGCAAAGAAGGAGACAAGGGAGGCTTGTCACCTCAAAAGAGCGCAGAGTGAGTGGTAGCTCACAAGAGGGGGAAACAAAGGTCTAGCAGGGTGAAAAAAAGGAATGATGGTCCATGCAAATGGATAGCAAAAAGATAGAGTCAAAATCGCAAAGAGGGATACATAAAGAATCCTACAACAAAAAAAATGGTGAAAAATGAAATATAGAGATGGGATCCAAAATTCCATAGTAGAGAATGCAATGAGACCATGAAGAGATTTAAATATGTTATACAGATAAAATCCTTCTTGCGGACAAGACCGATCTCCCAAGTATCCTAAGGATATCTAGAAATAAAGAACCAAATGTAAACCATTTTCTCTAGATCATTCGTGATTCAGAATTATTAATTAACTAAGTAAGAGGAGATGCTCCTACCTAAAGTCCAACGCTTGTTGTAATTTTCAATCCAGTTTCTCCAAAAGAGGTCAATTCAGCATGTAAGACTTGCATACAAAGACAGGAAAAAAGATTAAAATCACCTACAAGATATAATAATTTAGAAAAACTAATCTATCTCAGTGGTCAAAGAATCCAAGAATTAAATTAATCAATAGATACATGAACAACTTAATGAGAAAATAGAATCCATTTGTATTAACTTGTATGATAAGAAGTAACCTTACAACCTTGTCGCCTTGATGTCATACAGGTTCTTCCGAGGTCCTGAACTGTCATTTTCCATCGGTTTCACAAGCCTTCTCCTCTCTAAACTAGCATAAAACCATGGATATGAGTATGTAATCGTTCTCATACCAATGATGCCAAGTATAGAGAGTACAATTTCTTTAGAAATTCCCTTATTCCATCTAATAAGTACCCTTGAGACTAAAATATGGCTTCAATTTATAATAGAATGAAGGAGGTTTCAGTTCCATAAAGAGGGGGATAAAGTCCTCTCATAAAGGGATTTTAGCTCCAAATACGAAGGGATAATATCCATTAATGAAGGGATAGAGGTTCATGAATGAAGGGGTGAAGCTCGACCTGATTATGCTTCTAGAAGCCTCCAGCTAGGAGAATATTAGACCAGCTGGGCTTCAATAACTTACTTTTCTTTTATTTTACCTTTACGAGGGTTCGAAGTTTTAGTAAGCAGAACATGCGAGATGTGCCACAGGTTATAGAGCAAGAAATCTCGATACCATAGGTAAGAGCTAGGAAAAGTGCGGAGTTAGGATTTTTAGGGTTTTAATGAGATTTTCTCCATTTTCAAGACTTGGTTTAAAAACTTTATAGTTTTGGACCCCTAAGGGAGCATAAAATAAGTAATGATGAACCCATACAGACATCTAAATGTCATGGTGACAAATTTTAGTGTAACAGATTTCCCCCTAAAGTGTGAAGTATGAAGTAGTTCTAAAGAGTGAAGTGCTTTATCATTCTAAGGATTGGGTTGCAGACAAACCGTTCGAATCCTGTAAAAACATTCAATGCATATATATATATATATATATCATTGCTGAGGTAGGCATTCCCATACTCAGATCAAAACTAACTACATTTTTTGATAGTAGACATAGCATGGACGCAGCCATCTATCATAAGTATTCTACTGTATCATGAATAATAAAACTCCTTGCAGCTTAGATGGTGGAAACTAGATCCAAGGTCTTGATTTTTGCTTCTTGAACTAGTATGATTCTATCCATATGATTGATTGTGTCGAAGTCAAACATGGTAGAAACCACTTGATTACTAGTCAATGATGTGAACTGTTAACAAGTATGAGAGAAACCACCAATAATGACAATGGCTCTCAAAGTACTCAATACAATCCATGAAGTGTGAATGAATGATTTGGAGTTGAACACTTCACTGAATCATTTGATCAAAGGTCAATGATGTAACCTGTCATCGAAGGCAAGAAACCTGCCATTAGGGCATGCAGATCCCAAGGTATTGATAGGATTCTAGATCAACTTTCTAGATGATGAACTATCGTCGATAGAAAGTGACTCGTCGTAGGAAAGCCTACGACACGAAACCATTAGATCAATTTTTGAAGAAATTTTAGCAAGGAATGACTTAGGGATGGTCAACGCGAACGAAGACAAATGTTTGCAATGAATGGCTTATTTTAACCGTCTCTTGAACACGTAATGACACTGCAGATGGTTTGGTGACAATTGACATAAAGCGAATACCCAGAATCGGCTGAAGACTTTCAAAGTGGTTTGATTAACTGTTAGAGAAAGGATTTTCCCAACCCAAGTATGAGTGTGAAAAAAGTGTCGTGCTCAAGAATGGTATATTACTTTTTGGAATAAAGTGTGACAACTGGATTCATTTTCTCTCTTTTCCCCCCACCATTTCTGGCAAGTACCTCTTTAATTTTTACAAGCTTGAGGAGGATAACATTTGTTTGTTCTATAAGCTCATCCTTCGGATGAGTCCAACTTAGTATTAAAATAGAACCCTAAGAAGAAGTGGTTCGTTCATGTTTGTAATCGACAAGTCCTTTGCTGTTAAGTTTTAAAGAGTCCCTTATAGGTGAAACTCGGTGTTTTTCAGTTTTAGGGAGTCAGAAGAAAAACTTAAGAAAACTCTGTGGGTGTAATTTTTCATAAATTTAGTCTCTCAAGCCCAAAAAAGGATAAAATAATGCAGGAGAGAACTCTATTGATCATAATTAGTCAACGTATACTTTTTTCGTAAATAATCCATTTCAGTCCGGAAAAAGGGTGAACTTATACTCAAAGGACGACTATTCATTTCCTTTAACGAGTTCAAATAGTCAAGTACTCGACAATATTTTCATGTTTAGAGAGTCTGAAAAGGGCTTAAAAGAGAACTTCAGGGTTTCGATTTTATGTAATTTTCAAGAGCCCAAAAAAGTGATAAAAGTGTACTCATCATCAAAATAATTCTTTTCACTCGAAAAAACCTGTTTTCTGCACATAAACTCAAAAAATTAAACATACATGTTTCCAATAAGTAATTTTTTTTTGAAAAATAACTTTTTAAAGTGGAAAAAAAATAAAATAATATTTTATTCACTCAAAAAATCTTATAAAAAGTAGTTCAACAAAGTCATTTTCACCTTTTGTATTCAGAGTTAAAAGTTGAGAGCTTTTGGTAAAAAACATTCCGGAGGTGACAACGGAAGAACCGACCGCTCAAATAAAAAATCGTCAAATCTAGGTAATCCACAACAGTCTTCTCTTCATTTTCATCCATTTAAATTCTTTTTTTGAGTTTTGAAATAATTTTTTGAGGGGAAAAAAGGTTCAAAATTCCGCCCTCGGGGGTCTGCAGGTCATGTATTGGTTACCTGCGGACCCTGATAATTTTTGTAAAGGAAAATTATTGGGCTACCATGGTTTTTATGAAGAGTGCA
Source organism: Pinus albicaulis (assembly GCA_034641835.2). Lineage (NCBI taxonomy): Eukaryota > Viridiplantae > Streptophyta > Pinopsida > Pinales > Pinaceae > Pinus > Pinus albicaulis. The sequence continues at coordinate 1,745,046,051 of CM076580.1, forward strand.
TGTGGGGGTCCGCACTATCTCTATATAAAAACTGCAGAGGCGCCGTGAGAAAATGAAATTTATTAAATTCTCTAAAAATGGTTAAAAATTCTCACTCTAAAAGCTTCTAACCTTCAAATGAGTCCATTTTCATATTATTCCACAATGTTGAAGTGGAGAGAACACAAGCATGAAGAGGTAGACGATGCGGCTATGAATAATCTGGCCACAATGCGTGTGTTGAGAAATTGTGGATTGTATAAATTCTGGGAAATTCAGGGCATGAGGGCACAAGTGGAACTAATGACTTGGCTGGTGAACAAATGGGACTTCCAAGAACAATGTTTTATCATCAGTGATCACAAGCTAGAACTTGAGCTTGAAGACATTTACCTTCACACTGGTTTATCCAAAAGAGGTGAACATATTTCTTTTTTCGGATCTAGGCAAGGTGGCCTGCCTATCGCTAGCTATAAACAAGAGTTCTGCACTGAAGAAGGTGACCCCAAAGATAACCATATAGATATAAAAACTATCCTATGTCTTGATCTTAAAGTCATTGCGTTCACCGTGACTAGGTTGTGTGGGAGCGTAGCTCCACATGTGGTTACCAAATCTCAGATGCAGAAAATAGTCGACTGTTATAGAGGTACCATTTTCAATTGGCATGAAGGGGTATTGGCCAATATGAAAGGCCAATTGACCAGAGAAAAAAACTCAAAGTTGAAAAACTTTGGGTATGGTGCCATCTTGGTTTCTTTTTCTTTGGAGAGGATTCCATCCCTCGCCCCTCAACTGATCTTTATTGATCCTGGTGAACCTAGAGAGCCTCATATGGTACGCTGGGTTGCACTGATGGCACACCATGGTGGCGACGGCTGTACGGTAGATAAATTCACTCCAGCGTATTTTCATTGGCTTCAGAAGCAAATCTTTGCTATTGAGGATTTCTCGTATGCAGGCACAGATTTCTGACATGATCCCAAGATGTCCTTACCTCTATGAGCACAATGGGATGAATCAGGTAAATGAATCATTTTGATGTGTTTTAACTCTAATTTTTATTTTATTTTTTGATCGTCCAATACTGATAACAAAATTTTTAAATGCAGATGTTGGTCCATGAAGGCCAACCACTCTTCGTCACTTCGAAAGGAAGCCAACAAAGCCTATTGCACATCCATAAAATCAGGCAGAAGAAATCCTTACTGATTTGGAGCACAACCTAGAGAGGTTGATTATAGATATCCCAAAGACATCGACAGATGATATTCCTCTTCATCTCTAGAGACACGTTACTATTGTTCCTTGCAAGTTTAGGTGATTCCTGCGTAGGGTGGTGCAGGCGATAGTTTACTACCATGATCATCACCATGGATAGTGGATAATCATCTCGGACTATTGGATTTTTTTTTTGTATCACTATATTTCAGATCATAAGGTGTTTTAAACCTATGATTGCAGACGATGTAATATTTTTGAAAACAAAAACTCCTATCTATGATATTACTAATTTCTCTGGCTATCTTGTTCAACACATATCGAATGTTGTTTTGATTTACTATTTTAATGAGGAAAATGTCTATTTCTAACACTATTAGCTAATGCGTCAGCTAATGTATATAAATTTCTTGGAATGTGTTGATATTCGATGTAATCAAATTGTCTTTCCAAGAGACGAACCTTCAAAAGTAATCTCAATAACACTGGATTTTTAATTGTGTGTACTCTGTTTAAATGTAATACTATGAGTTCTGAATCTAGCCTAATGATCAAACGTCGAATGCAAAATTAAATGGCACCAGATAATAACTCAATCACTGCGCTATATTCTACAACATTATTCGTTTTTTGACCAAGGCTTACCCCATGCATAGAAACTAACTCATCAGTGGGTGAATAAATAACCCAGGCTGTGGAAGAAATATTCTGTTTACTACGACCGGCACCATCAGAAAAACCAATGTACATTTGACGAGATGTCGACATTTGCAATATCAAGAGTGATAAAGATAAGCAATGATAGTGGTAAAATAAAGCTTAAACTAGACATACTCATCTAATCTAAGGCATCTAACTTAGAAAAATAACTAATGTACAAATGAGATCTTCACAGAAGAATCAAGCATAATATCTCTTCAGATAAAGTCCATTTCTGGGTTTATCTAAAGAGACCCCGTCATAATTAGTCAATTCATAAGCCCCTTTTGCAAGCACTCGCTTGACAACGTAAGGACCATGCCACATTGACTCTATTTTCCTAGCTCCTAGCTTATTTTTAGCTTGATCATATACCAAGACTAGGTCACCTTCTGAAAAAAAATGAGGTGTAACACTTCGATCATACTAAGATTTAATGCATTTTTTATGAGCTTCAGCTGCTAATGCAGTGGTGCACTGAGTCTCATCTAATTGTGATAAGTACAAAAAAAAAATTTCCTCTTTAGAGGTAGTTGTTAGTAACTCTATTACTAATTGGAGTGATGGTATTTCACATTCAATAGGTAACATAGCTTCTAAACTATAAACCAGTTGAAAAGGAGTGAACCCTGTTGCAATTTTTGTTGAGGTTCGATATGCTCATAGCATTGAAAAAAGCATGGTATGCCAATTTGATTTATGAATTCCAAATATCCTTTTAATCATGGTGGTTAAAACTTTACTAATAGCTTCAACCTGAGCATTAGCTTGTGGGTAATATGGAGTAGAGTTATCATGGCGCAGGCCAAGTTGATCGGAAAGTTTGGTCATCATGATATTTTGAAAATGACTCCCATGGTTAGTAATAATAGCTTGGGGTACACCGAAATGAGCAATTACATGATTGAATACAAACGTAGCTGTAGTTTTTCCATCTGTCGCAAATGTAGGCATCGCCTCGGCCCATTTGGTAAAATAATCTACTGCGAGAATAATATACCCATGGCCCCCGACCAAGTGAGAGTTACATGTAATGAAATCAATGCCCCATTTTGCAAAAGGATTGACAACAATTATGGGGTGAAGAGGAGCTTGTGGTGCATGCATCTTTCAATCAAATATCTAACAGTTGTGGAATTTTTGGACCGCGAGAATGAAATTTTTGAATAATGATGGCCAAAAATAACCAGCGCGCAATATCTTTTGGGTTGTGGCATACCCAAACATATGACCACCACACACTCCAGAGTGGAAGTCATTTAAAACTTTTTCAGCCTCTTCATGAGTTAAACATCGTCGAAACACAGAAACTGCACCACGATGATAAAGTGTGTCTCCAACAATATTGTATTGCTGAGTTTGGTAACGGATCTTTCATCGATTTGAACGTGAGATTTTAGGCCAAAAATTTTGGGTTTGGAGATAAATGATGATATCTCCATACCATGGATCAAATGTATTTATAAGAAACAGAGATTCATCAACAATTGGATGCTTTACCACAGTTTCCGTTTCAGTATTTGGGAAGTCACACATAAGTTTGGTGAACACCAGTGATTTCTTTGATTTTGATTTTTCAAAATCTAAATCAAACTCCTCAAGGATAACAATCCATTTAGAGTATTTTCCCCCGAGTAATTGTTTAGTAAAAATGTACATCATCGAGTGGCAATTAGATATCACAGTTGTTTTTTGTAATAAAATGTAATGACGAAATATTTGGACAACTTGAACTGCTGCCAAGGCCAATTTCTCCACATGTTAATATTTAATTTCGGTCGGATTGGGATTCCGACTGAGATAGTAAATCACATGCTCATTGTGGAATTCATCTTCTTGAAATAATACCATTCCAATGGTGGAATCAGAGACTGCTAATTAATTTGGTGGATGCAATAACAGTGCATGGGTCAACACGTGTTTCAAAGCATCAAAATATCGATCAACAATCTCATCCCAAATAAAAGGAACATTCTGTTTCAACAACCTAGTAAAACCTTTTGTTAACTCAGCATAGTTCTGGATAAATCTATGTAGAAAGTTTTCTTCCCCTTGAAAACTTTGGAGTTGGTGAAGTGTGGAAGGAGGAGGTAAATTGATAATAGCCTCAACCTTTGATGGGTCGACATGAATGCCTTCTTTGGAAACAACAAATCCCAGAAATCGACCAGATTGCACACAAAAAACACATTTGTGAGGATTCAATCGAATCTTATAATGCCCACATCTCATAAACATCTCTCTTAAATGAGTAGGATGATCTTCCCTGTGCAATTAATGAGCAGGTAAATCATCAATATAAGGTTGCACAATGTGTTAAATGTCATGAAAAGTGTAAGACATTTCCCTTTGAAAAGTTGCACCAGCATTCTTTAATCCGAAGGGTAGTTTCAATAAGAAAAAGTTCCCCAAGGAAATGAATGTTTTTTTTGGTTGATCAGTAAGGATTATGTTTATTTGATTGTACCCAAAAAATCCATTCATAAATGAGTACATTTCATTTCCGACACAATCGTCACTGATTTGGTCGATATAGGGAGTCGGATAATTGTATTTTGGACAAGCTTTGTTAATATCCCTATAATCAACACATACTCTTATAGTCCCTTGATTTTTAGTAACAGGAATGATATTAGATACCCAATCTATTAACGGGATTGGATAAATAAAACCTGCTTTCAGTAATTTCTCAACTTCGGCTTTAATAGCAGCAACTTTTCGTGGATGTATCAGACATAATCTTTACCTGATAGGTTTAGCATCCGGGTAAGTTTTTATTTCATGAATGAAAATGTTGGGATCAATTCTTGGAATTTCTTCATAAGACCAGGAAAATATGTCATGGAATTCTTGAAATAGAGCTTATATGTAGTAATTTCATTTAACGTACAAGAAGCGCCTATATGAATTTTTTCAATAACTCCTGGTTTAATTGATATGTCAATGGGAACTGTCGAAGAAATATTTTCCAAATTGGTTTCAGAATTCGAATTTGTAATCGATATTGGACTCTAGGTTTATTTGACATAGTCAATTGTAAAAATAGATGAAAAATTATTTTCAATTCTATCAAGCTCAGGTAAAAATGATGACCTATGATGAAGATCATCCCATGGTAATTCATCTATGGACAAGAATTCACGAATGCTTTCATCAATATGAAACACTTGTTGAAAAGGATCAGGAATTGATGTTATAGCTGACCTTGATGGTGAAAATGATTTCTCAGCAATCAAATTCATTGGATCAACATCAGTTGATGAAGGATTGGAAAATGACTGTACTGCTTGATATGCTATCTCAAAATGACTCAAAGGCATCTCGCCATTGAAAGAATCAAGTTCTGACTCTAAAGGCACTATCCAAGGGTCATCAAATGGAATAGTGCTTGATGTAATCATATTGATATTAGAAATAGTATGTGGTACATTAGGTGGAGGCATAGAAAAAGTTCCCATTAAGGCAGAATATTTAATTAAACCTACTCCAACATCCTCATAAGGGATAGTCGATTTTCCAACATGTTGAATACTATCCATAGAAGCTAGGTCAGATGAATAATATAAGATCTGATCGATTTTCACAATATTTCCTTATGAGGAAACATGATTAATCTAAATACTAATGACATGACAGCAGTCATAGCATAAGACCAACTCCGACCCAAAAGAAGGTTGTAATCTAGAGGGGAATCAACGACTTCCACATCTAAAATAACAGTTTTACCTTCAACCTATATAGGTAGATTCTACAAAATTCCATATGGATAGAATCCTCTTCCATCAAAAGCTTTGATAATTGTTAGAGATTGGTTAAGTGTCGGCGAACCAAGCGATTTCCAGCAGTTTAACGACATAATACATGTAGACACTCCTTCATCAATTACAGTACGAAAGCAATGCTTGTTTTTAACTAGTACTGGAATCTGAAAAGCCATTTGATAAGGGAGGCGTGGTGTAAAATTTTCTAAATCGAAGATCATGAGGTTCGAATCCTGAAGATCTATAGCACCAATAGCTGATAAGAGTAATTTCATTTGTGCCAGACATGATTGCAGCACTTCTAAGGCCAACATTATTGAAGGAGATATTGCTAAATCTTCAAAAATGTTGTAGTTCTGAGCAGCTCTCGCATGTGGATTGAAAGCTGATTTTTGAAGTACACCTTTAGCAGGCGGTTTAATTACTAAATCAGGATTGGGTTTCTCGATATGAAGTGGATCAGAAACCAAAGGAGATGTAGTTGGTACTGAATTATAATTTTCTACTTCTTTACCAATAACAGGATTTTTACTTCCATAGTCTTGCGATTGCGTCGCAACCATTACTTGAGACATCATCAAAATATATGTTGATGTATTAGAAGAAGATCCAATCATTTTGCTATCTTGAACAGGAAAAGGATCTTTCAAGATAGTGGGCGTGGGTGAACCTTTGACAAACTTAGATACCTCAGACATATGCAGGCATTCCTTAGTAAAATGATCCTCGTCACAGATAAGACAAGGATAACAAGGTTTTCATTTATCATCAGAAGACTCATTTTTCTCAGTTTTTCCTTTGGGAGATGAATTCTGCTTACTTTTATATTGCCAGATTTAGACTTAGTTATAGACAAATCTACAATGTGAATGTCGGTAGAAGTTTTAAGAGAATAATATCCTTTTGCTGAATCGGTTAAAGTTATTATAGGAGAAGTAATCTTGGAAGATTTCTTCTTACTCTTAGTAGTACTAATTGAACCAATTACACCATCGATGACATGAGAGCCCGAGGGAGTTATTGTTATCTGACCAGGACACAATAAATTAGGAATTTTCTCATACAAAGTACCTAACTGAGTATATACTAGGTCAAGGTACTAAGCTTGAGAAATGACTTGTTCTTCTGTAACAACTCCTCCTTTAGCTACATCTTCAGTGATTTTTGGTAGTAATGATCTTATAAACTATTCTACCAAAATCTGATCCGGAATAAAAACTTTCACCAAACATCTTTTACGTCTCCATTCATGTATGTGATCTGATATGTATGTAGATGTAGATTTTTTTAGTGAAGTTAATAATTTCGTGCCATTTTCGTATCTAACTGGCAACTGAAAATGAGTTAAGAAGGTGGTCGCTAAGGCATTGAAATTTTTAAATGAACCACGTGGTAATTCAATGTACCATTTGGCTGCTACTCCTATCAGCATTCTCTGAAAAATTCTTAATCAAATCGAATCATAAATCAAAGAGTTGGATGCACACAGAGGTGATAAGTCATGACATGGTTAGAAGGGTCCTCTCCTGATTTACCTTCAAATTTCGGGATATCACTGGGAAACTTATTTGGCATTGGCAGCCAATACGGAAGATAATATATTGGATCATTCATTAGGCATGATAAATCAGGTAAATCCAAAGTTGCTATGAATGGCAACCGATGGTTAGGGTCTTGTTGATTAAATTGATAACCTTCTGGAGCTATACAAGTTCCAGCAAGAGGATATCCAGGATATCCTAGAATAGCATGTGCATTTGGAATCGGAATGCCCCCTAGATAACCAGAATTAACTGGACCATACTGGGGTTGAGTAGGTATCTGATACGTGTACATAGGGTATGGTTGATACTGATATGCTGGATTTTTTGCTACAGGTCCATATTGATATGACCATTGGTATGGTGGATAAGCAAACTAAGGTTGGCTTGTCATAACTTTACTTTTACCAGGTTGACCTGTAGGCATCTGAATAATAGTCTGGACTGTAGGTCCAGACTGTGGGGCAGAAACCTGAGGAATCGATACTGATACCTGAGGAGCTGTAGAAATAGGAGCTGTAGATACTACAGGAATAGGTGTGTTATCTTGAACAGAAGTTGGCGTAGCAGTTTCGTTGGAGTTCTAGGTGTACTCGGACCAGGATGCTGAACTATACCTGATGTACGTATCTGAACAATAGGTTGAACAGGTTGGATAGGTTGTTGGATGTGAGTATAACCAATCAGTTTTCCAGGTTGATAATAAGGTACTTGCATATTAGGTTGCAAATTATGTTGAACTTGGGATGGTTCCCACACTGTATTAGATCTGAGATACAAAGGTCCCATTAAAGGTTGTGGATAGGAAGGACCATAACCAGGTTGATAATTTGAAAAATATGTTGGATAATTAACTGGATAATTCCCACCTCCATGAAACAATTATTGTTCCGGGTAGACTTGCTGCCCTAAAGGAGGTTATGGACCCTGAGTTGGATATTTACCTTGAGGTTGATATTGACCCTGAGGTATGTATTGACCTTGAGGTATGTATTGACCTTGAGGTTTCCCCCCAGGCTATAAATTACTACCTTGAGGTTTCCCCCTAGGCTGTAAATTTCTACCTTGAGGATCAGGGTTTGGAATGTTTCCAGACATCATATAAATTTGTTCCGTGTTTATAATTTCGTTATTTGATTCATTTGGACTAGATGATGGTGTACGTTTGTCAAGAGAAGGAGATTCTCCTGATAAAGTACTAGAAAGTGACTGGTATCCTACAGGGATAAACGGACCACCATATAGATATGTTTCTGGCACTGCAGAAAACATTGATGACTCACCAAACATGATTAATGGAGGTTTGTAACCTCTCAGTATAGCGTAAAAGGGAATTCGGGGTGGTGAATAGTTGAGACCAATATTGTGTAGAAATTATTCTAACTGAGAATACCAAGGATCTGGTTTGAAAGTACTATAATAAATCGATTCACTTGGCTCGAGATTGAGATTTTTGTTAGAAAATTAAATATTACAGAGCAATGCAACACATAAAATATCCGGAAAATACAAGCATACAAAAAACACATAAAACTAGAGAGACACAGATATACGTGGTTCACCCAGTTTGGGCTACGTCCACCCCGAACAGCCAGTCCTTCCTTTCTATTATCCAGCAAAAATGAAGTGACAAAACCTACAGCAGATCCGCTGTAATATCCTCTGTTCTCTCTCACAGTCTCCCTCTCTGTTTCTTGCTCTGAGAATACACATACCATACAGAGCCACAATACAATACCCTCATATATACAAGGGGGTTGCCTTCTAGGGAAAAAAACCTTATAACTTCTACCGTCAGATCATTTTCCTAATGAACGGCCCAGATTGACTAGAAATTACTATACTTTTACAAGGCAATTTTACATCTGTTTTTAGCTTCGGGGGCACTACCCCCGAAAACCCCTGCCAAGGGGGGGCTCCAAAAAGCTCCCACTTTATGGGCCCCAAACGCGATTAATTCTGAGTGGCTATGCCCCAGTATAGGGGTCAATGTTGTGATACAAAATAAACAAGATAATCAGGCTCCACACCCAACAATCTCCCACTTGGAAGTAAATTGCTCTTAATTCCACTAGCACTTGATTCTTGGACATGTTTGTTGTGTTCAATCCGGTTGACTTCTCATCTTCATCGTCATCCTTGAAGACCAATTGAAACTAATCATGTTCTCAGTTTCTCCCTGGTTACAACTTTTGTTAGCATATCTGCAGGATTCTGGCTAGTGTGTATCTTTTCCAGCTTCAACTCTCCATCTTCCAATATTGACCATATGAAATGGTACTTGAGATGTATGTGTTTAGTCCTGGAATGAAATGTTGAGTTCTTTGCAAGATGAATAGCACTTTGGCTATCACTGTATAGTGTGCCCATATCATGCTTCTTACCCAATTCATCCATAAACCTTTGTAACCAAATCATTTCTTTACTAGTCTCTGTAGCAGCAACATACTCGGCTTCTGTTGTTGAAAGTGCAACAACACTTTGGATTTTTGAAACCCAACTGACAGTTGTTCCACCTACAGTAAATACATATCCTGTAGTGCTCCTCCTGTTATCTCTGTCACCTGCCATATCTGCATCAACATATCCCTGTAGAGCAATGTTTGAACCACCAAAGAATAATTCTTGATTTGTGGTACCTCTCAAATATCTGAGAATCCATTTTACTGCCATCCAATGTTCTTTTCCTGGATTGTTCATATACCTGCTTACAACTCCCACTGCATGTGCAATATCAGGCCTTGTGCAGACCATTGCATACATTAAGCTTCCAACTGCTGATGCATATGGAACTTTAGACATATAATCCATGTCTTCTTGGGTCTTTAGGCACATCTCCTTACTAAGTTTGAAATGGCTAGCAAAAGGTGTACTAACTGGTTTTGCATTGTGCATATTAAATCTTTTCAACACCTTTTCTATGTACTCATTCTGAGACAGTGTTAATTTACGATTTTTTCTGTCTCTAGTTATCCTCATACCAAGGATTTGTTTTGCAGCTCCCAAATCCTTCATTGCAAATGAATTTGCCAATTTTATTTTGAGCACATTTATTTCCTGCATGTTAGACCCTGCAACAAGCATGTCATCTACATACAATAACAATATAATATAAGCTGCCATCATTTTTCCTTTTTAGATAAACACAATGATCAGAGTGACATCTAGTATAACCTTGTTCAGACATAAACTTGTCAAATTTTAGATACCACTGCCTTGGAGCCTGTTTTAAACCATACAAGCTCTTCTTTAACCTGCACACCAATTTTTATTTCCCTTTTACCTCATATCCTTCTGGTTGCTGCATGTATATCTCTTCCTCCAAATCTCCATGGAGAAATGTTGTCTTTACATCTAACTGTTCAAGATGTAAATCTTCCGCTACTACAAGACTTAAGATAGTTATGATTGAAGTCATCTTAACAACAGGAGAAAATATTTCATCAAAATCAATACCTTTCTTCTGTGCAAACCCCTTCACCACAAGTCTAGCTTTGTACCTCTGTTTTCCTCCATCTTCTTCCTTAAGCCTGTAAACCCATTTATTCTGCAATGTAGTTTTACCTGCAGGCAACCTGACTAAGTCCCAAGTCTGGTTATGCATTAAGGAGTCCATCTCTTCTTCCATGGCTAGCTCCCACTTCTTCCTGCTTTCAACCTGCATTGCTTCTTCATAACATTCAGGTTCACCAGAATCAGTCAGCAATAAATAATATAATGAAGGAAAGTATCGTTCAGGGGGTCTACTTATCCTAGTAGATCTTCTAACACCACTTTCAGGTGTTTGAGGTGCCTGTTGCTGTTGTGGTGGTTGCTGCTGCTGTGGTTATTGATTATTATTATTTTCAGGCACCTTTACTTTTTCAGTTATCTCATCAAGAACCATGTATTCCTTGCTTTCTTTTTCCTTTTTCTTTTCCTGCAACTGATTCTTATACAAGACCTTTTCATTGAATATTACATCTCTGCTCCTAATGATTTTGTGATTTTCATAATCATATAAGCGATAACCAAAATCATTAGCACCATATCCAATAAAGGTATATTTCTTTGATTTTGCCTCAAGCTTTGTTATGTTTTCTTTATTAATATGGACAAAGGCCTCACAACCAAAAGGCTTTAAAAAAGAGTAGTTTACCTTTTTACCTGTCCATGCTTCCTCTGGAATACCACCATCCAAGGAACTTGAAGGCCCTCTATTTATTAGATAAACAGCAGTATCTACAGCATCTGCCCAAAATTGTAAAGGCAATCCTGCATGCAATCTCATGCACCTTGCACGCTCCATGATTATTCTGTTCATCCTTTCTGACACACCATTTTCTTGTGGTGTTCTTGGAACTGTCTTCTCTCTACGAATTCCATGCTCTGAACAGTACCTATCAAACTCTTTGCTGCAATATTCACCTCCATTTTCTGATCTGAGACACTTCAACTTCTTTCCTATCTCAATCTCAACCAAAGCTTTCCATTTCTTGAAAGTGTCAAATACATCAGATTTATTCTGAATACAATAAATCCATTTTTTTCTAGTTGCATCATCAATAAACATAACATAATAGCGAGAGCCACCGAGAGATGATACCTGAGCAGGTCCCCATACATCTGTATGCACAAGCTTCAATTTTTCACTCTTCTTTTCTTTCCCAACTCTGAGAAATATGACTCTCTTCTTTTTTCCATAAATGCAATTTTCACAGAAATCCAAATCAACATTCTTCAAACCTGGCAACAAATTTCTTGAGTGAAGAATCTTCATTCCCTTCTCACTCATGTTTCCGAGCCTATGATGCCATAATGCTGCATCTGCTCCTTTGGAAGTTAAAGCATTAACATAGTTAGAAATACCATTGCATAAATACAATGTACCAACCTTTTCGCCTTTTGCTATTACCAGGGCTCCTTTGGTGACCTTCCAAGTTTTATCTGTGAAAGTTGTCACACAACCTTCACCGCCTAACTGCCCTGTTGAAATCAGATTTTTCTTCAGATCTGGAACATGCCTTACCTCCTTTAGTAGCCATTGGTTTCCATTATTTTGTTTTACAAGAACTTTACCCATTCCAACAATTTTACAGGGTTTATCATCACCCAAACTAACTTGTCCAAAATCTCCTTGAACATAGTCATGAAAATATTTCTTATCAGGTGTGGCATGGAATGAAGCCCTTGAATCTACAACCCAAGAATCAGTAACATTTTCGAAAGAAATAATCAAAGCATCTTGTAACACATCACTTGTCACATTTGCTTCATGATTGTTTTCTTGCTGTGTGTCTCCTTCTTTTCCCTTCCGAGATCTACAGTCTTTCTTTAGGTGTCCTTTCTTTCCGCAATTCCAGCACACTATCCCCGATTTGGACTTGGATCTGCCTTTCCTTGATTTACTGCGATATCCCGAGCTCTTTCCTCTTTCCATTCTTCTTCCCCTAGACTCTGCACTCAAAGCATTACCTGATGTCTCACCGGAGCTTTTCCGTCGCATTTCCTCGCTAAGGATAGCACAAACAACATCATCAAACTTTAAAGTACTAGATCCAGAGACAGAGTTACTAATGGCCATTACTAAACCATTCCAACTCTCTGGCAATGAGCACAAGAATAATAGAGCTCTAACTTCATCATCAAAGTTTACCCCTACAGAACTTAACTGACTGGTAACTGTATTAAATTCATTTAAATAGTCTGCAACAGATCCACCTTCTGACATCTTCATATTAAATAGTCGTTTCATAAGAAATACCTTGTTTGAGGCCGAGGGTTTTTCATATAGTTTCGCCAACTTCTGCATCAAACCCTCTGTTGTTGTTTCCTTCGAAATATTGAAGGCGACTGATGCCGCAAGGCACAACCGCACTGTTCCGAGTGCCTTTCTATCCAGAATGTTCCATTCCGCGTCTGTCATGGTCATCAACTTCTTTGTTTTTCCGCTCAATGGTAGGTATAGATCTTTCTGATACAGATAATATTCCATCTGCATCTTCCACAGTGGGAAGTTTTGGTCGTTAAATTTCTCGACCCTAAACTTACCATCGTCCACCATTACTCCCACTCAAACCAGGAACCCTTCTTTCCTACGAGTTTATCAGCCAAATATACCTTTGGCTCTAATACCAGTTGCTAGAAAATTAAATATTACAGAGAAATGCAACACATAAAATATGCGGAAAATACAAGCACACAAAAAACACATAAAACCAAAGAGACACAGATATACGTGGTTCACCTAGTTTGGGCTACGTCCACCCTGAATAGCCATTCCTTCCTTTCTATTATCCAGCAAAAATGAAGTGACAAAACCTACAGTAGATCCGTTGTAATATCCTCTATTCTCTCTCACAGTCTCCCTCTCTGTTTCTCGCTCTGAGAATACACATACCATACACAGCCACAATACAATACCCTCATATATACAAGGGGGGTGCCTTCTAGGGCAAAAAACCCTATAACTTCTATCGTCAGATCATTTGCCTAATGAACGGCCCAGATTGACTAGAAATTACTATACTTTTACAAGGCAATTTTACATCTGTTTTTAGCTTCGGGGGCGCTGCCCCCGAAAAACCCCACTAGGGGGGGGCTCCGAAAAGCGATGCCGCCCCCCTTGGACCCCCCACGGCAGCGATTAATTATGGGTGGCATTGCCACCCCTTTGAAGGTATAGGGGTCCAATGCTGTGATACAAAGTAAACAAGATAATCAAGCTCCACACCCAACAATTTTCCTGAGTTGAAGGAAGAACAACTTCTTCTTCAGTGTCTGTAACTTCTTCAATACTAATGAGACCAGGAGGAAGATTTTATGTGATCCGATACTTCACTCTGGGTGAATCAGGATGATCAAGGGTTGGTTCAAGGAATGGAGAAGTAATATCAGATATAACTGTTACGTTCTTTGGTTTAGAAACTCCAGGTTCCGAATTTGATAATTCACTAGTTGTAGAAGCAAGTTCAACAAGTTTAGAAATTGAAACTCTATGTGGATTACTTTATACAGTACGAGGTTGATCTAATTCGTATTCAAGATGAACTACCATAGAAGTTTCTTCGTGTTCAGTGGATCCAGTTCCTGATGTCTGTCCTTTTTCATATTCAATTCTTTCTAACTGGCTTGGTGTGTACTCAGGGGGCTTCCCCTGCATTCTACGTCATTGTCTAGGTAATTCAGCCACGATTAAAACTTTTAACACACAAAATCAAAGAAAATTTCAACAAAATATCCTAAATTCTCTAAGAAAAAACCCAAATGGATCATACGCCTACAAAATATAAGAGATCAATACATGCACAAACAGTAGATTCCCGCACTAAAAACACTAGATGGTGATGAAATCCAACATCGTAGAATTTTAATGCAGAAATGGCGGTTGGAACAGTTACCCTGATAATGTGCTTAATGAAACAGACCGGTGCAAGTTTCTCCACTTAAACCATCTCGATTGAAGATAACCCTCTGGAGAGTCTAAGTGAGCCTAGCCGAAGTTTGTTCTAGGTACAGTGGAACCTCCCCTCCACCGCCACCTTGGGAAATAATCCTAAATTTTATGGCCACTAAGGTCACCAATGGGAACACATATACCTGGGGGGACAGTCTATGATCTGATATACACACAAAGGCAGAGTAATAAGCTCAATCCCCTTGAAGGCTCCTTGACATAATCCAAGGTTTACTGACAAGTGACCCCAGGCTCCTCGATAATGGTCTATCTGAGGTTTACCATTTTTAATACGTGCACAACTTCTATCTTTCCCAATGAGATAGGTATGATTACCTCACTGGTACGGACATGATTCGTGCTTAACTCCTTTAGGAGGAGCTTCCCGGAGCATACATGCTACAATTGTATTTTCCTACCGCAAGATTTACTACTTGTTTGTTTGAACTGCCTTGGAATGTTAACTACAACCTATTCCAAGACACTAGCTTGAGCTATGTTGGTGAAAAGAGCCCTAGAAAATATAAAATTTCTAGATTGATTTTAATTAAGCGTTACTTTTAGTTTGGCTGTTTCTTAGGTCAAAAGGTATCGAAGTGAAACTTCGATGATGTTTAATGACCCAACTCAAAAATATGTTAAAATGCATCTATATGAAAAGAAACTCATTTCTTTTCAATGAAACCTATTTAGAGGAAAGCTTTGAGAGATTTCAATAAATTTCAAAACATTAATTCTTTCTTTGATAAATAAGAAACTTTGAAAAGAAGACAATTCCTTGAGAACTCAATTTCATAGAAAAAATATCAGTTGTTCAAAATGAAATTCCTTATATCATTTAAGTCGGAAACTAGAATCAAAATTCTTCCAAAAGAAAATTAAAAATCTTAAAAACACAAAATTCAAAATCAAAAGAAAACTCTAATTTTGAACCCTTATCTAAATGGTTTTGAGGATATTTATGCTTAGATTGTAATCTAACCAAGAACTTTATGCTTATCCCAGCAAGAAATCAAAAACATCCAATAATGGTTCTAAAGTGAAATACAAACCTTAACAAGCTAAAAAAATTTCTAAATTTGCAAATGAAAATAAAATATAATTTTCATAAAATTAAGATTTTCATCAAGTTCGATGACTCAACAAGAAAACGATGACATACCAATTATTTGAGGTATATAAATTTTTCTGATTCAGAGCAACAAGAAATAGGGCAAACACTGACTCATAAAATGCAAATCAGCTGAAAAGATCACTTCAAATCGAGAAATTGCTGAAAGAAAGTCATACATAAGACTCTGACAGTCAAAACAAGTTGAGGTAATTATAAGGAATCAAGTAATTACACTCCTGTAAACAGAATTTCTATTTTTTCAAAATTTTCAAGATGTCCGCAACTTTTAATGGAACAAAGTGCGGTACCGCACTATTTTTCACTAAAATCTATGGAGTCTACCGCTCTGTTTTTAAAAAAAAAGTGCAGAAGCTAGAAAAAACATAGAAAAAGTAAAAATAAAGATTTACAATCAGGGATTCTAGTATGTGATTTACCCAACCCAGTTTTTAACTAATAAAAATCAAAGAATTTATTCAAAAGTAAAACTTAAAATTAAAAAAGAAAACTAAGTTCACCAATTCCCCAGCGGAGTCGCCATTTTATTATGAATATAAAATCCTTCTTACGAACAAGAACAATCTTCCTAGTATCCTAAGGATATCTAGAAACAAACAACCAAATGCAAACCATTTTCTCTAGATCATTCGTGATTCAGAATTATTAATTAACTAAGAGGAGATGATCCTACCTAAATTCCAACGCCTGCTGTAAACTTCAATCTAGTCACTCCAAAAGAGGTCAATTCAGCATGTAAGACCTACATCCAAAGACAAGAAAAAATATTAAAAGCACCTACAAGATATAATAATTCAGAAACACTAATATATCTCAGTGATCAAGGAATCCAAGAATTAAATTACTCAATATATACATGAACAAATTAGTGAGAAAATAGAATTTATTTGTATTAACTTGTATGATAAGAATTAACCTTACAAATTTGTTGCCTTGATGTCATATGGGTTCTTCTAGGGTCCTGAACAGTCGTTTTCCATCGGTTTGAAAAGCATTCTCCTCTCTGAACTAGCATGAAACTATGGATAGGAGTATGTAATCGTTCTCATACCAATGATGCCAAGTATAGAGAGTATAATTTCTTCAGCAATTCTCTTCTTTCATTTTAAGAAGTACCCTTGAGACTGAAATATGACTTCAATTTATAGGAGAATGAAGGAGGTTTCAGTTCCATAAAGAGGGGGATAAATTCTTCTCATAAAGGGATTTTAGCTCCAAATACCAAGTGATAATATCCATTAATGAAGGGATAGAGGTTCATGAATGAAGGGGCAAAGCTCGACCTGATTATACTTCTAGAAGCCTCCAGCTGGGAGAATATTTGACCAGCTGGGCTTCTAGAACTTACTTTTCTTTTATTTTACCTTTTACGGGGGTCTGCAGTTTTAGTAAGCATAACGTGTGGGATGTGCCGCAAGTTATAGAGCAAGAAACCGCGATACCGCAAGTAATAGCTAGGAAAATTGCAGAGTTAGGATTTTTGGGGTTTTAATGAGATTTTCTCCAATTTAAAGACTTGGTTTAGGAAATTTATGGTTTTGGACCTCTAAGGGAGCATAACATAGTTAATGATGAACCCATACAAACATATAAATGTCATGGTGACAAATTTTAGTGTAACAAAATCCTGAAATGAATTGCAAGGGATGTGAAATAGAATTCCAAACCTGAGTGATAGAGCTCCTTGCAGGGGATATGTGCAAATGATCATTGAGAGTCGAGAGACATGGGGAATAATTGTAAGCATGAATGTGAGGGAATTTATAATACCTACAATTTGGACTCATCAACTTTGCATTGTTGGACCAAGGAGGTGGTCTCCATAATTTAAAGACGACAAGAACTTGGTGGAGCTTCCTCTTAGTTCCACATTGAGCTATCCCCCTCTACGTAAAATTATAGCTATGTCCTCAATCTCGCAGAGCCATGTTTTTTTTACTGATTCAAGTAGTGTGAAATCTATGGATCCCGAGGATGCCATTTCCATTCACACAATTACACTTGAAACCATAAAATTCCTTTCCTTTCTAGGAACAAGGTTGGTGGTTATAGGGTGGCCATTTAATCTACCAAGTGGTGGAATCCCTCCACCCTATGTCATGGTGCTGGAGATTCATTATCAACCAGATGTTTGAAAGATACACACCATCCCTGGGTAGTCATATCTTGTTGTGCAATATATTGAAGATATACCTTTTAATGTTCTAAGGTAAGTTGCGCCCAACTTGAATCCAAAATCTCTGAAGTGTAATTTGTTGAAAAATCAAGGGAATCCTAGTGATTATGTTCTTTAGATAGATTCATCTTAGACTTTAACATTTTCTTGTGATTGGTATTTTTTCATTATTAGTTTTTCTTATAATTTATTGTGTTTCTTTCATCGAGAAAAATGCCAAAACAATGAAGATCACGACAAGGGACACAAAATGTAGGCACAAAGCCAAGGAAAAACCCCTCTCTATGGGAAAACCCACTCCAAAATCTTCA
This sequence comes from Pinus albicaulis, assembly GCA_034641835.2. Classification (NCBI taxonomy): domain Eukaryota; kingdom Viridiplantae; phylum Streptophyta; class Pinopsida; order Pinales; family Pinaceae; genus Pinus; species Pinus albicaulis. The sequence goes on from CM076580.1 coordinate 1,745,064,306, forward strand.
CTAGTAAATCAATATGAGATAGATCAAGACCCTTGAAACCTAGACCAAGAACACTTTCCATCCATCAAGGCAACCTTGCTCATAAATAATACATATACCTATTATATTTCTTCATGAGTCAACAATTATTTCATTGATGTGTTCATCCTTCTTTGTACTCATATAAATTCTGCATTCATATAGGATTTTAGTCCTCTGATCATAGATAACTTCGATCATGTAGTTAGACCATGTTTCAGTTTTGTAATCATATCATGCTTTGATCATGTAGTCATAATATTCTTTGGTTTTGAGTCATGTACTCAACACTTTGTTCCTACAATGATGTGATATCGTTATACTTCAATCTTGAAATTATTCGGTCCTACAGTGATACCTCAGTCCTATAATACTTCAATCCTACAATAATTAGCTTCAATTTTTGTTACTTCGATGTATCTAATAGTTAACTTCATTTTCCTGTAATTCTTGAATTCGTTGTTCTGTAACCCATCCAAACTTTCTTTCCTACACCTAAACTGGGTCTATTTCACATGGGTATTTATATTTTTCGTTGCATGTAAATGACACGACATGAGTAATAGATTTTATAAGATTAATTTTAGTTGACTTGAAAGGTGACAAAGTCCTAATGGACGAGGGCTTGACAAGACAAAACAGATTTCTTTCTTTGAAACTATGAATCTATGAAGGTTTTCTCACATAATAATTTTTACTTTGACTCGAGAAAGATCCTAGAGAACTCAATGGGTCCTTTTACCTATTGTCCATTTACCCAAGTATGAAACCCACGCTTTAATAAGTCATTAAAATTTTCCTTTTATAAATATTTTTTTATTTCTTTTGATAAATACATGACTCAAATTTAACTATGAACACCGAAAGTAGTTACATTCTTCAACATTCCCTCTTAACTAGAGAGGTATTCATAATTACATATACATAGAGAGGTACATGGAAGATTTCAAAATGATGTGCTCTAGAACTATCATAGAACACTTAGTGTTGTGGAGTAGATACTTGTCGAGGGTATTCTATTTGGGTGGGATTAATGGGACTCAAGATTTAGCCAGTCTAGGTACCATGAGGATTTTAAAATCTACCACCAACCCAAGGATATAGGTGTGTATCCAAGGTCAAATCTCCATGAACAACGTCACCCTCCCTCTTCGGGATATATACATCAACACGTAGGCTGACCAGATTTCCTCTCAAGAATCTTTCCATTAGATGCTTCGTCTCTCCCTAATAAATAAATCCTATATATCCATTTTTTCCAAGCATTCTTCCTGAGTGTTCAACCTTCTTATGGAGAGAATAACCTATACCAACACAACCCCAATTAGTAATAAATGTTCAAATATATATATAAACACAAACCTTTGGGGTCCTTAATGATCTGGATGTTGCTTATAGCATCATCAAGTTATCCAACTACAACTTGTCGGAAGTTTTCTTCTTCTTTTGCTTCTTGAACAACACTAACTATAGCCTCAATACTTCTCAAGTCCTTTTCATGAACATTCATCTATAGTATTTTCATTTATTCGGTTTTAAGGTATTAATTATGATTTTCATAATATGCCATCCCTCTTAAATGGAGAGATATAACCAACCTCCCTCTCAATTTTCATAACTTTGTAGAAACTTCATTCTTTCAAGGCTTCATTTCTTTCTTATAGCATTAAGGTCATATTGATCATCATCATTACTATAGCTTCCTTTATCATGCTCATTATTATCATCTTCAACTATGAACATCTTATGTACCTACAATACTTTAATGGAAAGTACAATAAAAAGTATATAGAAGCATGAAGTTAAGTATATCAAAAATCATATCATTATAATTGAAGAATCAAAACTATCAAACTTTAGACATCATACATCTAAACCTAGTCAAGCTCAAAGTCAAAGTCAAAAAATGTTACATCCTTTTACATACTATAGTTTTAACTTCTTTCTAGAGTTTTGCTATAAAATCCTAGACTCCATCTACAAGACTCAAATCCTTAACCAAATCAAGTCAATCAATCATAGTAATATACATTTAAGGATGCATCTTAGAACTTTATGACAAACTCAGCTAGGGTTTGTCATATATACACCCTGGATACAATCAAGGTATCATATTAGCATATGCATATCTTGGGTTCATCATCATATAATAGAAACTCATATTAATACTTACTTCGATAAACTCTTTGCCAAAAACATCAATTCATCAAAGTTAGATATACAATAGTTTAAATCAAGCTAGAGTTTCTATTATGCAGAATAATACATACCTAGTGTTTCATTCCTAGGACCTTATTTTAGCTATTACAATGGTATTTTTTATAAACCCTAATTCACCAAACCCTAAAAATATAGGGTTATGACTTATAAACAACAACCCTAACTTATCAAAATATTAAAGATCTAATGTTTCGGTTTACAACTTGGACAATAACAACAAACCCTAAAAGGCTATAGTTTTTTCCATCACAATAATAAAACCCTAAACATAGAACTTCATCATTGGTTCTAGAATTTATTAACAACCCTAAGAGGACTAGGGTTTCAAGATACCCTAAACACACACAAAAGGCTATGGTTTTACAGTTAACCCTAAGGGTTAGGGTTTTACAAAAAATGAAAAATATAACTAGGGTAGATTTAATCTAAAAAAATAATCTCCCTAAGAATCTATTATGATTCAAAAGACCTAAATATGAAAAAGGTTAGTAACGAATTTTCAAAATGACCTTAATTTGTAATATGAAGAAAAAATTATTATAAATTTATAGATACCTTGATCTACTATATTTACAAACCTGGTACGTTATCCTTAATAAAAGAGATCCCTCTTTAAATATGATCGCATATTTATTTAATTCACTATAATATTTCTAGACAAATGCAACCGAAATATGAAAGCATAATTGTGTAGTGGTTATCTAGAATTTAGATAGAGTTTTAGGATACACAATCTAAATATGTTTAATTTTACTATTGCCAAGAATTGTCATATATCATGGACTATCCCTAGACCATTGTGAGTTTGAGTTTCTAAGAAAAAGTAAATGAGAGAATGATTTTCATATCTATTGTTCTAGACATTATCAAACTTTAATGATGATTTTTCATTCCAAGAAGCATACTAGTAAGCAACTTCAGAAAGTAAGAAAGTTATATATATCTCAAAACTTACATACCTTTGATTTTATGATCCATTGCATACAAATTTGTTAGAAAAAAAACAATAACAAACTTAATTTATTTCTTCCATATGATTCTTCAAGCATTGGATTCCTTTTGTTTCAATTATGTAGGTAAGGAGGTTGTAAAACATTAAGGAAGATTCAAGATAGATGTTGTCCAAAATTCTGATGTGCTCAAATATGATATATTTTTTTTGTTGCCAGGGTATGCTTCTTTGCTTAGACATTAACTTTAGGAAATCCTCTTTAAATAATTTTTTTTATAAACATTTCAATGCACATGCCTTGGTCTTCTTATGTGTCTTCTCAAGCTATTCTTGTAGTTGATGACTATAATTATTCTTGAATCCTCACTAATACTATTTTTCTTAACTATAATTATTATACAGTGTATTCACGAGCTTTATATGCTTATATTAGTAATTTTTTTTTCCTATTAGGATACTTATCTCCTGAGAGGGATACTTATATAACCTTGCGGTCCTCTAGAATAGGGCTCCTATTTAATACTTAGTTTCTATTCCTATGTCCATAAGTGTATTAGTGCTATAGGATCTCCTTTATGTTGCTCAAATTTTAGATTTTCTTCTTCCTATGACCAAATATCTCTATCATGACTTGTAGCCCTTGTGCTCTCCTTTCTGCCCTTTAGTAAATGAACAAAGCTTTGATAAAATGTTGCGAAATCAAGGGCATCCTGGTGAGTATATTATTTAGATAGTTTTCTCTTAGACTTTGAAAGTTTCCTGTGATTTCTCTTTTATTATTATTATTTTTTTGATAAGTTATTGTGTTTCTTTCATCAAGACAAATTCAAAAATAGTGAAGATCACGACAAGGTAAAAAAAATGTAGGCACACATCCAGGGAAAAACCCCTCTCTAGTGAAAAATCCAATCCAAACTATTCACTAGTAAATTAATATGAGATATACCAAGACCCTTGACACCTATACCAAGAATACTTTCCATCCATCAAGTCAACCTTGCTAAAAAATAATACATCTTCTATTCCATTTCTTCATGAGTCAACAATTAGTTCATCGATATGTTCATCCTTCTTTGCATTCATATAGGATTTCAGTCTTGTGATCATATACAACTTTGATCATGTATTTCTACCATGTTTTGGTTATGTAATCATATCATGCTTTGATCCTGCAGTCATAACATGCTTCGGTTCTGAGTCTTGTACTCAACACTTCGTTCCTAAAATGATGTGATATCGTAGTCCCGTTATACTTTGGTCCTAGAATGATACCTCAGTCCCTTAATACTTCATTCCTGTAATACTTAGCTTCACTGTCATTAACTTCGTTCTATCTAATACTTAATTTCACTATCTTAAAATTATTGACTTCGTTGTTTTGTAACCCATATGAACTTTCTTTCTTGCACCTAAATTGGTTCAAGTTCGCATGAGTATATATAGTTATTGTTGCATGTAAATGAGCTGAAATGAGTAATATATTGTAGAATATTAATTTGAGGCCAAATAGCAAGGTGACAAAGGTCGAATTGATGGAGGATGGTTTGAAAAGACAAAATATATTTCTTTCTTTGACACTATGAACCCAAGAAGTGTTTCTTACATAATAATTTTTACTTTGACTCAATAAAGGTCCTAGAGCACTTAATGGGTTCTTTGATCTGTTGAACACTGACCTAAGCATGAAACCCATACTCTAATAATTCAATAAAAAATTCCTTTTATAGAAAAATATCTTTTATTTCTTTTGTTTGATACATGATTCAAATTTAATTATGAAGACTGACACTAGTTACATTATTCAACATAATTTAGACCCTCATTTGCAAGCTTGTCGGCCAACATATTTCCCTTTATTAATATTTTTTAGAGGATGAGTGCATAGAAGTTTAGGAGATTCTTTGCAATGTTTTCTAGGCTATACAGTAGTCTACGTATCTCTATTACTCTTTCCAGAGTGGAAGCATTTTGGTTTGTTTTGAGCATGTTTATGATGATTGTTGAATCCCCTTCTATAATCAACATTTCAATGCCTAATATTTTTGCAATTATTATTCCTTGTTCAACTACATAAAGCTATGTTATTTTGTTGATGTCATCCAATTAGCTCCTACATACACATTTTTTTATTCTCCTATTTCATTTATGAACATTCCACCATAAATATTAGGCATTGCGATATCCTAAATGCACTAACACAATTGAGTTTTATGAGACAATTCGATGGAGGGTGAAATCATTAGGGGGATTTTGAGGTCTAAAATGGGCCTCCTAAGGAAATTATAAAACAATATTGGAAATAATAAAACAAAACTTGATTACATCATCAAAGTTTAGAGGGAAAAAAGAAAAATTAAATTTTCAATGAGTATTTTCAACTTATATCCTTATGGGTTCACTCAAATTTTGAGCGAAAACACTTGTTGGACGCAGAATTTGATTCCTCATCCAAGGAGTGCCCATGTTGCATACTTTAAATGTACCCTACTACATGAAAAATGAAAAATACGTTAAAAATGTGATTGCAATCACATTTTTTATGCAGTCCTAAGAGAGTGAGAATAGAAGCTTTAGATGGTTCACAGTACTAGTCTTAGGTATTACAAGTGGAGATGAATAGTTTCATTAAATTTATCTAATATTTTTTTCCAAAATATATTCAGAGTCCTTGTGGTATCGTTGAATATTCTCTAGTTGTGCTTCCTCAAAATTTCCCAGCCTATAAACCCTCGGAAGAGTTGTCATACTCTATTGATTATTGAATAATTAAAGGGTGCATCTCACCCATCCTCTAATTTATCTTTATATTTTTTTTTATTTCATTATTTTTCCTGAAGATGATTGGTTCCTAATCCCATATTTCTAAGGAAAATTGGCAGCCATTCAATAGGTGTTCCATTGTCTCATTATTTGAGTAAAATTGGTGACATTGTGTAGGGCCATGAAAGCCTATTTTTTGGAACCAATCCCATGTATATGTTTTTTTTTTTAGTAGCATCCAAATAAAGAGTAATATTTTATGCCAATTGTGCACCGTCCATATCCTTCTCCATGTATTATCTTCCAAATGTTATGTTGTGCCAACAAATATGTTGTAGGCCTCCTTAAGATTATAATGTCCTTTGTGGTTTTGTCCCCATATTAGAATGTCATTCTCGATTAGACTTTTAATCTTTCTATGCTTCAAATCCTTATACAAAGCTTTGTAAGACTCTAAATTGATGTTGGAGTCTTCTTGGATTCCTTCTTCCTAGAGCCTCCATTGGGGTTGTTTTGGGGTATTATTCTAGCAATCTATAACAAATATATTGTTATGTTGATGCATTTTTTGGTGTGAGAGTAATTATGTCTACATTTTGTTCTAGTCTCAATCATTGTTTCCTCGAGTCCTCATAGGAAAATGAAATATTTCCACTGCATATTTCTCATAGGTTTTGGTTTTGTATTAGATTCTTCTTGTTCCATGCATGATTCCAAAGTTAATACCCCTATATTTGTCCCTACAATATGATAACTTAATTATTGTTCGTATTAGGAACATATTTGATTTTCCATATTTTTATTCATAAAGCACCTAATTTTTTAAGCTACTACCACCAAGTCTTAGCTCCTAATGCTTTTCTTAGGATTTTTGGAACCTTACGTCCTAGACCTCCTACAGTTTTTGCATTACATCATTTCTCCCATGAGAGTAGAACCCATGTTTTTTCTTTCTTAGTTCCCCCTCATAGAAAGAATATTTGAATGGAGTGTATTTTGTTAAGAACATTTTTAGGAGCAGTTAGGACTGAGATGTAGAATAGGGGGAGAGCTTGAAGAAAATATCTAATAAGGATGGTTCTTCTTGAAATATTAATGGCTTTGAAGATCCAACAAAATAGATTGTTTCCATCTTGGTGAGTAAGTCTTCCTAGACCTTAATACAAAGGGGGTTTTTTACTAGAGGGATGCCTAAATATTTTTCTAAAATGGAGCTCCACTGAAAGCCTAGAAATATGGAAATGTGGGATTGGATAGGTGCAGGGGTGTTGAAGAAAATTATGATTTGATCAAGATTATCTCAACTTTGAAGCATTACCAAAGTCTGATAGAATGGATTTATAAGTTAAGGCTTCTTTGATAAATGGTTGCACTATGAGAAGGGTGTCATCAACAAATTCATTGTGAGAAGATGATGGGAAGTTTGACCATTGGATAGGCCTTTTAGGAAGACAGTGGAAACGACATGTTTTATGTATCTTCTAGGGCCTTCAACGATGATAAGAAATGGATATGGTAGAAGAGGATCCCCTTGTCGAATACCTCTATATGGGAAGAAGGTAGGGGAGGGTGATCAATTTACTAGGATGGTGAAGAAGGCTTTGGAAATAAGGCCCAAGACCCAGGAAACCCAAGAGTCTTGAAAACGGAATCCTTTTATCATTTGAGATATATGATTTTAATTGAGTTTGTCAAACTCTTTGATATGCATAACTTAATGATCATTCCCATAGTTTTTTTTGCAAAGATTATTACCAATATTTTTAATATGAAGAATGAAGATAAATATGATTATTAAAAATTAAAAAGAAAAATAATAATAAAAAGTTATAAATTTATAAGATCAAAAAATTGATATTTTTATAAAAAAAAATTTTAAATAATTTTTTTTTTATAAAAGTTAAGAAATTTGTAGATTGAATTTTTTTTCTTTTTAAATATATATGGATTATTATATAGTATAAACACACTTATCAGAAAAATTTCACTTTATTCTCGTCTTTATTTAAAAATATTATTAAAAACTTATATAAAGAATGTATTATGAAAGGTGGGGAAAGGGTCAGCACACACTTTTTTATGTTTTTTTCGAAGAAGCAGATAAAGAGATTTCTATTAAAAGAGGAAAAATATGGAGTACAGGTAAAAACCCTTACATAATTGATATATCTCCATAAAAAATATAAATTCTAAGGTCCAATATACATACAGCCGGAGCTTATGAAATATTTTCCCTATAATTCTAAAAAGATGCCTACTATATATCCTAACAAAAGGGCCTAAAAATAAACTATATATGAATTTCATTGTAGAAAAAAATTGATAACACAATGCCAAGCATACAAATAGGTTAACCAGGGTGGTCAAGGGCTTGGGCCAACCTTCCTCTCTTCTTCACCGTCGCCTCCACTATCTTGGGGTCCTCTGGAGAAAACTACAACCAGGCAATGCACAATTCCTCAATATCCACTATCTTGCATTGAATTGATGATAGTTCCATCCTTAACTCACATTGAATCGAATCAATTTTATCCTACATGAGCTTAAGTTTCAAGTTTAAAATAAACTAGAAAGAATTATTTACCTTCTCCTTCACCTCTTGCCTCGATTTATACCCAAGTTGCATGCTCTCCATTGCAGCAAGGACCCTATCCATAATTGAATTAATATCCACAGAGTTGGGATCACATGAGGAAGAACCCCCAATTTCCGTGGCATATATATCTAGTGCTGGCACTAGATTATAGAGACAGACTCATATATGGCTAGAGAGAGTAGAACTTTTCCAACATGGGGACTAGAGGGAGATATTAATACTAGTTTTCCAAATGTGAGTCTGAAAGATCCTGCTACCATAACGAACCATGTAACCTCTGATAACATTCACCTCCTCCATTGAATGTACACCCTGGAAATGTAGAGCAAGACCACTAGAATATCCTCACTAGAAAATCTACTTGCTATGATAATTGTGTGGAAGAGACTTCAACTTAGTGTGAATTAATTGTTTTTTACTTGGATTTCTAAGTAACTTCTACCCAACACAAGACTTAAAATGATCCATACAGAGTCGAAGGGAGAGCATCATCCAATTGTTGATGGTGAAATGACATGGGTACACCTCGAGAGATAACTGAGCTTGATCCATAAGTGTCGGCTTCCAAACCAATTTGAACCACAATTCAAATGACCTTGAGTTTCATATTATCCCATGCTTCAAAATAAACTCAACATTCCTCCTTGTTGATTTCTCATCAATTGAAATCATTGATCCCGTTATGTATATTTGAATTCTCATGGAAAAGGGAAATTTATTGCTTGATTGTGATTAATTTATAATATTTATTGTGACATCCTTGATCCTTGATTTTCTAATATATTTGTTGAGTAATTTAAAGTCCTTGACACATTATTGAAATCAACCTTATAAAATTGTTGGAGTTGGAGAAGGATCCCTACTTCTATTGAAGAGGAGGACTCTTTAGAGTGATAGAATGCCTCCCAAACTTGTCGGATGGTGATCATTGTGTCACCAAATATCATGATTTCCTGAATTTTTTGTTCAATTTCTATATTTAATCCTTCTCATAGAGAAATAAACTCAACTTGGTTATTAGCTGTCATTCCCGATCCTCACGAAAATTGTATTTTTATCTATCCATCAAGGCCAAGAATCACCCCCCGCACTCCTTCCACCCCAAATACTTTTTCATGTTAACATTTATTCTTTTAAATAATAAAATGTGAAAACTAAAATTTATGAAGGGTTTTTTAATTATTCGATAATGTATACTTCATACAAAAATTAATTTTCAATTATTATTTAATAATATATTTAATTGATATTTATTGTAAAAGTAAAATTCATATTATTAAAATAAAATAATCTCTTATATTTTTAGAATAAAATAAAAAGTTGAATAATTAATAGAACTAAATATATGCATTTTGATGATCATGACATTCTTGGTAGCTTCAACGTTGTTTCACTTTTTTACTAAAATCCATATTTTCGAAGCTATCAATCTAATTTCTAATTTTGTTGATTTTGAAACCCTTCACGTGATTAAGCTATGCTTCTCATCCACTTTTGTCTCTTACAAAGGAAAAAATTATGAGAAAGCTGAAGGTACAAGAATGAGTTCATTTCTTTCTCCTCTTGTGGCTAACATATTTATGGAATACTTTGAGGCTAAAGCTCTCAAATCTTGGCATCTAAAGCCTAAATATTGGTTTAGGTTTGTAGATGATACATTCATTATTTGGCAACATGGTAGAACAGATCTAGATGCCTTTCTCACCCATCTCAACAACATTTCCCTTCATATTCAATTCACCATGGAAATTGGATCTAATAATTCTCTACCCTTCTTGGATGTCCTTGTCACACATCTTCCTGATGGTTCCCTAACCCATCAAGTTTACAGAAAAAACACCCACGCTAATCGTTATCTACATGCTCATTCTCATCACCACCCATCATAAAAAATTGGTGTTATTAAAACCCTTATCTCTCGCGCCCTTAAAATTTCTTCTCCTCAATTCCTTCCTTCTAAGAAATACCTCCTATTCCAAGCCTTCAAAGCTAATGGCTATTCCTCTTATTATATTAATAAAAATTTCAAGGTTTTCTCCAAACCCAAATCTATTCTCCCTCCTTCCTCTCCTCCACAGGGTCAAGTTTCTCTCCCTTACATAAAAGGGATCACTGATGTTATAGAAAAAATCTTTCTAAAAAAGAGTGTGAAGATTGTTTTTAAACCTCGCAAAACTTTGAAGAAGTTGTTATGGTCAACCAAGGATAAGTCTAACCCCATGTTGAATTCAAGGGTTTACCAAATCCCTTGTTCATGTGGAAAATCATACATTGGCTAGACTGGGTGTCCCTTCAAAGCTCGAATTAACGAATATATTGTTGACACCAGCCCTCTACGACTTTCGAATTTTTCCATAATTTAGAAATATTTTAATTCAAAGCATCTTGTTTGTTTTAATCAAACTGAAAATATTGCCTCTATTCATTTTTACAACTCAACAATCATTAGGGAGGCTCTTGAAATAAGGAATCACCCTGGAAACTTTAAACGAGAAGATGGATATAAATTAAGCCATTCTTAGCATCCTGTTATCCACCATATGACTCATTAGTTATCACTTCCCCCTTCTTTTTCCTTATCTCTTTACATTTTTATTCTCTTCTCCTTTCTTTATCTCTCCTTACCTTCCCTGCTTGCTCCCCTTTCCTTCAATCATTGTTAAAAGTATTTAATCAATTATTCATTCTATTATTTAACCATTTTTTCATTTTATTTTTAATCCAATAATAAATATTTTAATCTTTCATTTTCAATTTTTATAATTATTTCCTTTTGTCTATCAACCATGGAAATTTTTAAGCTTTGGTTATTTCACTATTTTTATATTTTATCACTTATTAATTAATGCTATCCAAATTTCCCTTGTCCTCTTTATTATTATTTATATTAACTTCAATTTCCTTTTAATTTGCATCCCTTTAATTAGTCAATTTTTTTAAAATCTCTTTATAGTTTAATTTAAGACGTGTTTTATAATTAATGCTTAAATCCCTACTCAAATATTCTTTGAATCTCGCACACGCTGCTGCTCCTCAGCCACGCGCCCCTGTGGCTATTGCACACATCAGCCCTCTCTCTCCACAGCCGCCTCCTTTCAATGGATTCTAGCAGGGGCTTGGTCCACCCCCCTCTCCCCCCAGAGGTCCTCGCATTAAAATCAATGGTTTCAGCATGCAATAAGCGACCCTCCTGTGCCATGCAACAGAAGTTTGTCAAGAAAATGGATAGTATTCCCTCGGTTGCACTCCCTGAAGAAGAAACATGTAGAGCAGCTTTGAATCTAGCAGAGAGAGGTATTATAGGCTATTTCACTGGTCTCTGGCCTTCACCAAAGTCTGTTGAAGAGTGGGTACAGAGGAATTGGATCCCGTTAACCAAAGAAGGCATAAAAAGCTACTTTGTGGGTAAAGGCTTTTTCATGTTCGTATTCGAGAGTGCAGAGGACAGAAGTTTAATCTCCAGGAATGGACCATATTTCATGGGTCCACAAGGATTATACCTAAACAAATGGTCGCCTGATTTTGATCTCGCCCAGGACATTCCATCTGCTATTCCTATCTGGGTACGTTTGCCCCACCTTCCCCTTCATTGCTGGAATCAAAATTCTCTTCAGATAATTGGCAACGCCTTAGGAAAATACATATACCAAGATGTTAAAAAATATCAATATTCATGTGCCTGCATATGTGTCGAAGTCGATATGGAGGAGGGGCTGCCAGAAGAAATCAAGCTCACAGTTGCCGGATGGACTCATGTTCAAGAACTGGATTACAAACAACTTCCCTTCAAGTGTAGACACTGCCATGGTCATGGAAATTTTGCAAAACACTGTAAGAAAAAGGCTAAGGAACAACCAAAGAAACAAAATGGCGAGTAATTGACCCTAGTCCAGAAAGCAGCACATAAAAAAAAAGGTAGCGGGAAAGGCATACAGAAGGAGCACCCTAGTATCTCCAATCCCACTCAAGAGAGGGGTCCAAACTCAAAGGATAAAGAAATCAGCCAGGGCATTCCCTCAGAAACAGCCCCAGAAATTGTTGAATAGGCAGCACCACCCATATCCAACAAAGAAGATGAAGAAGCAGCCCAACCAGAAGCTTCCCAAGGTAGCCCTTCCAACCCCTCGTATGCAGAAGTCATGAGGAAAAATCTGATTGATAGCTCAGGTTCATCTGAGGATGAGACCTATGAGCGCCCGTCAAAAAGAGCCGGAAGGAAATCCCACAAAGAAGCAAGGGAGGAGGAGGCTAAAAGACTAAAAACCCAAGGCAGCCAGCCCACAATAGAGATGTCTATTGGGAGAAATACTAGAGCAAGGCCTCCTAAGGGAGGTTCACACCCCCCCTCTGGTAAATAATGCAACTCGTCTCTTGGAACTGTCGAGGCTTGGGTAACCCCTCGAAAACTGAAGCCGTCAAGGATCTACTGAAAATTGACCCCCCAAATATTCTCATGCTCCAAGAGACAAAAATCGAATGGCAAGCCCTTCTTGACATCAACAAGTCAAAGTGGAAGAAAAGCGCAGGCAAAGCAGTAAGCTCAAGGGGATCTTCAGGGGGGCTGGAAACCCTATGGACAGATGAACTCTTTCATCTAAACAATTCCTTTGAAACCCAACATTGGATCTTCACTGAATTAACGCATTGTACAAGTAAGTTGACCATCTCACTTTTCAATCTTTATGTTCTTGTTAGTATGAATCTTTCGTCGTAAAACATCACTTTAGCTACGCATAACAAATATCCCTAACATCGATTATGGCTGCAAAATATCTTTAAGTCTGTTGCACAAATTCAGATCTAAGCACAAAAAGACATTAGGCAGATAAAATATAATATGGTTCCATGCATCCAATAGACAAGATAAGAAAAAAATGTTTAAAAGAATGATTTGTATTATATTAAAGAATGGGGCACCTGAGAGGAAAACAAGAAAGGTGTTTTCTGGTTCTCCTCAGTGGGATGGGTTCTTGGAAGTCCTTAGTGTTTCAGATCTTAAATTCCTCTCTCTTATTGGTGTAGAAAAACAAACATGGAATTCAATGGGAGTTCATAAAGCAAAATGGAAAATGGTGACCAAGAGTAGATCCAGAGTGATCTAATGCAATGAATGCAATGAAGGTGGCCTATGAATGGGGAAAAACCTTCTATTTATAACAAAATATTGGGGTGTTCTAGAACTCGGTGCATGAATAAAATATTATTAATCACATTCTAGAATCACCCTTTAGGAATATTTTACTATATTTGTTGGAGGGAAAAGGTCTTTTGACTTGGGTCAATTCCTTTATTTATAAACAATAAATAAATAAATGATTTATTTATTATTTTAGGGAGATGATGGGAATATAATTAAATAAATAATGATTTATTTATTTATTTACAAATTATTTAGTCCAATTTAACTAGGAATATTATTAAATAATGATTTGAATAACTTATTCCTAGGAAATAATTAAATAAATAATGATTTATTTAATCAATTTCCTTGTTTTGGGTTAAATATGACTAGGGAATATGGACAAATGTTATTTTATATGGTGAAAGAAATTTTACTTGGGGTAAAATAGGTCTTACATGGTGTACTTGGGTTCATCTAATAATAATGGGTTAGATGAGCAAAAAAATGGTGTAACAGATTGCCCCCCAACATACGAGTGTTAGGAGAAAATCGTATGATCGAAGTACATTGTAAGAACTCAATCACTAGGCATCAAGAGGGGAGTGAGAGAGAGGAATGTAAGGTAGTCTAATGTGCTAAAGGACTAGACCCTAAGGAGACGAGACTTAAAAGTGCAACAAGTCTCTAGGTGATGAAGTAGTACCAGTGTTAAAGGCAGCGGGGGAAGCATACCTATGCCCGCCGATACAATAGTACAAAGAATAAGGCACCCGGAAAACCACGGAACACAATAATGAAGCATGTGCTAGCCTAAACATGAGCCAGATAAAAATGATGAATCCCACATACATGTGATGCCTGGAATAACCTTCAGGACTTATACAAGAAGATTTTAGTACGTGAGATACAAATATACCCAAATGCCCCCTACACATAGGGAAGGGCTCACAAAATCTAACTGATATATGCAAATCGAAGAGGCACTGCGAGCAGTTGAGGCCGATATCATCAAATGAGAGGAGCTGCATCAAGGGCGGAAATGAAGAAGTCATCTGGGCATGTGGGGGGATACCTACAGGGCCACCCCCTCATTAGGGTTGAGACATCTCACACACGCCCGGGAATCACCAATAACTGTTGTTGCATCACTGGACCATCAAGTGTCTAGATCACGATCAGGCTGAGAAGAGCTCGAACTAGAGTACATTGCCCCCTAGACTTGGCTTCTAGAGTAAATGAGCTGATGTCGACAGAAGTAGGTCCACCATAGGTGAGGCAATAAGGAAACCCCAACTGAGGCACGAGGGAAAAGAGCAAAGTGATGAACAGCTAGAGACTAATGATGATGAGGGAAGGAGGGATGATCCAAAGGGGATCACAAAAAACATGAGTACAAAATGGTATCTCATGACGGAAATTGAAACAAACATGAATGAGTGTGGAGGCAAGGTGATGCCCCCAATGACATGTGTAGTAAGTGAGAAAATCTGATTTTGAGGGGAGGTGAAGTAATGCTTCGTGGACGACAGGTGTCCTGGTGAAGTGAAAAAATGCAAAACAAATAGATGATGGCTATCTAGAAGAGAAGAAAACCCGCATTTCGCAGGGAAAATGCTAGGGGTAATATCTCTTAAGATAGAGTGCATTGCGAGGATTGGGAAGGATATGGCCTTCAAAGTCCTCTAAAAGATAGGCCCCCTTACCAAGGTCTTTATTGATGATGTAAGGAGCTAGCCATAATGAGTCAAACTTCCCATGACCGAGGGTATCGTGGGCCTGGTCATATACTAGAACGAGATCACCTTCATGAAAGGTACGAGGGTGGAATTTTCGGTCATAATGAGCTTTGGTGAGCTTTTTGGTCTCTTCAAGAGTTTGCAATGCAACACGACAGTCTTCAGAGGCACGCTCGAGCATGATAAGTCGTTGTTCAAGAGGTTGGGTATCAGGGAGAAGTTCGATGGCCAAGTGAAGGGAAGGGATTTCACACTCAATTGGTAAGACTGCCTCCTCGCTAAAGACAAGGTGGAAAGGAGTGAAACCGGTGGCGATTTTAACAGAAGTATGATAAACCCACAAATCAGGGAAGAGCATGAGATGCCAGTTGGTTTTGTGCTTATTCACCATACGTTGAAGCATGGTCTTAAGAATTTTTTTGACCGCTTCAACTTGGCCATTACCTTGGGGGTAATAAGAAGATGAATATTGGTGCACGAAACCCAATAGGGAGGATAACTCCTGCCAAATCTGATCTTCAAAATGTCGGCCATGGTCCGAGACTAACTGTTTTGGAAATTTGAATCAAGAAATGACATGGTTAAAGAAAAAGAGGGCTGCAGTGGCTGCCATATTGTTAAACGTTGGCATAGCTTTGGCCCATTTAGTGAAATAGTCAACCGCCACGATGATATATTTGTGGTTACTAGTAGATGGGGGTCGACATTCCATAAATTCGATGGCCCATTTACAAAAAGGACCGGTGGTGACGATAGGATGGAGAAGAGCAGGAGGAGCCCGTGCCTTGGGGGCGAAATGTTGGCAATTGGAACAGTGTTTGACTGCTTCAATGCAATCACCGAAGAGAGAAGGCCAAAAATACCCAGCAGGCATGATTTTTTGGGCGGTGATGAGGCCGGAGAGGTGGCCACCACAAGCGCTGCTATGATAGGCATTGAGGACTTGCTCAGCTTTAGCGTGTGTGAGGCAATGACGAAGGACAATATCTACTCCGCGACGATAAAGGTCATCTCCGATTAGAAGGTAGCGAGAGGCTTGGTGCCGGATACGTCGTCGAGCATCTCGATCGAGATGGAGGGCGAACTTTTGGGTTCGCAAGTAAGTAAGGATGTCACTGTACCAAGGATCGTCGATGGTGATGGAAAACAAATGTTCATCGGGAAGAGCATCATTAATTGTGGTATCTTGCGTTCTGGTAGGTAGATCAGAAATAAGTTCAGCGAGGACTAAACCTGTCTTACATTTTGGGGTGACAAATTCAAGGTCGAATTCTTGGAGGATAACGACCCAAGGGGCATACTTCCTATTGAGGATGCGGCAACTCAATAGGAAAGCCATGGGATTGGAATCAGTCACAACCTTGGTGGAACGCATGAGGATATAATGACGCAGTTTTTGGATCGAGAACACGACAGCTAGTGCTAATTTTTCTTCATGCGAGTAGGACACAGGTGGACCGGAAAGGTTCTTAATGACATAATAGATTACTTGTTTGATACCATTATCATCCTCCTGAATAAGGACACCAACAACCAAATAGGTGGAAGCAGAGATGTATAGGATGAAATCTCGGTCAAAGTCAGGGGGACGGATCAAGGGAGCGGATGTAAGAGCATGCTTGAGGGTGTCAAAATACTCTTGAGCGTACGTATCCCAGATAAAAGGGGTGTGAGATCGAAGAAGTCTAAGGAAACCATGAGCGGTAGTGGCATAGTCAGGAACGAATCGACAAAGAAAATTGGCTTTGCCTTGGAGACTTTGTAGTTGGCGTAAGGTATGAGGCATAGGAAGTTCAAGAATGGCTTGAAATTTCAAAGGGTCCAGAGTTATCCCATCTTTTGACGCGATGAAGCCGAGGAGACGACCAGCGGGAACATAGAAGACACACTTCAATGGGTTAAGGCGAATGTTATACTTGCGGCATTGGAGAAAAATGGTACATAGGTCATGAAGGTGTTGTGCCCGATGTTTAGAACGAGCAGTAAGGTCATCTAAATAGGCAAGGATAATATGGGCTAAGTCATGGTAACAATAATACATGGTGCGTTGAAAGGTAGCGCCAGCGTTTTTAAGGCCAAATGGCATGACTCGGTATGCGAAAGTGCCCCACAGACTAATGAATGCAGTTTTAAGTTAATCAACACGACGGATAACAATTTGGTTGGATCCAGAGAAGCCATCCATAAAGGAGAGAATCTCGTGCCCTGCACACTCATCTATGATTTGGTCAATAAATGGTGTGGGGAAGTTTTCTTTGGGACAAGATTTGTTCAAATTGCAAAATTCGGTGCAAACACGAATGGTGCCTTGTTTTTTGAGGACGAGAACTGGGTTAGATACCCAGGTGGTATATTCGATGGGGTAAATGAAACCAGCTTGCCGGAGCTTATCGATTTCAGCTTTCATGGCTTCGCGTCTAGAAGGATGAATGGGTCTCAACTTTTGATGGACCGGAATGGCATCAGGGCATGTGTCGATGTGATGTTCGACAATGGCAGGATCGAGTCCGAGCATTTCTGAGTAGGACCAAGCGAAAATATCACGAAATTCTTTGAAGATTTTGGTGTAGGCTTCAGTTTCTTCTGGAGTGCATTGGGCGCCCATGGTGATATGTTCTTCAATACCTGGTTTGACAGAAATGTCTATTTTAAGGGTAGGAGAGATATTAGCCATATTGCCTTCTTCGAAAGCGTCAGGTGCAGGGATGGGGTTTTTGAACCAATCACCTTTGGCGGGAATGAAGTCTTTAGATTTGAGGGCATATTGGTCATGGGACTGATGTGGTAGGAGGTATGCACGATGGTGCATGTCGTCCCATGGAAAATCAGGTGCGGTCATAGCTTCCATGATGTCTTCATCGGTCTGAAAGATGGGAAGGTTGGGAGGAAGAGGAGTATCAGAGGAGGTAGAGATATGAGACACCTGATTTGGAGGGGGAAGGTTCACGTGCGTGTCGGCGTGAGGGGTGACAGCGGAGTGAACAGATGAGTGAGTGAGCGAACCGGCGGCAGAAGGCACTAAGGGGTCGGGTGCCGGGAGACGCGGGGAGGAGGAAAGGTAGAGAATAGTGGCTGAAGTTTCGGTCATTTTAGTATCAGGAGGGGGAATTGTAATCATGGGAGACATGGGGTCTGGTGGTAGGGAAGAAGGATGGCAGGCAAGTGCGGCTTCAAATTGGCGGTATGTGTCTAAAGAAGCACGATACTCGTCAAGGCGGGGGCAAAGATGGGTGTAATGGCCATGGAAATCACACAAAGAACAAGGGTGATTGGTGCGTAAGTGTTTAAGTTTAGGGAGAGAATCAGGTATGGTGACAGAGATTTCAGGGAGAGCAGATTCAAGAAACGTCTCATTGACCATGGTTTTGAGATGTGGTATTCGGGACAAGTATGGATAGCATGTCCGATAAGATCGCACAAAGCACACTGGATGGGATACTTTGGAGGTCGAGGATGGGCAGAAGTTCTCGAGGTGGCTTTGTCCTTGGATTCCCCCCTGCGAGCTTGGCTAGTGGCACCTGGCATGGTTGCCATAGGGGGTGATTTCTGATGAGGGGGTTGAGGTACAGGTGTAGTGGGAGAAGCCATGGGTATCGGTTGAACCGGGGTCAAAGAAAGATAAGGTTTGGGTTGGCCAGGCAGAGTAGGGGCTAGGGGTTCCAGGCACAAAATGGGTATGCCTAAGGTCAAGTTAGGGAGGGATAGGGTAGCCAAGATATGGATAGAATGAGCGCCAGGAGGGGGAGCAAGGAAAGGAATATGACCAGCAGGGAAATGGCCAGGGGGAGTGTTCGGGGAAGGAGATTCTGAAGGAAGAAGGTGGGCTAGTGGGGGTGAAGGGCTAGGAGTGGGTGGAGTTGGGTGAGGATGTGTTTGCTTACTAGCCAGGATGGGCTGTGCAGGGTCAACCCATGAATATTGCATCATGAAAACATTCGCCATGCTAGGAGCAGGTACGGGAGGAAGGTATAAAAAGGTTCCAAGCAAGGAGGAGTCTTTATAGATGCCAGGGGAAACACTGGTCAAAGAATCAACAGTTGGTTTATTGGTGACAGTAGAGATGGTGGATTCAGGGGAGGTCTGAGATTTCGGTTCATGGTATGTCAACTGGTCGATGGTGACAATCTTGCCATTATGAGGGAAGAAATTTTTATGGTAGACTGCGGATGGGACGGCAGACATGGCATAGGTGTAACTACGCCCCAAAAGAATGTTGTAGTCAAGAGGGACGTCGATTACTTCAACGTCGACACAAACAATTTTGCCTGCAAGGGTGATAGGACAATTACGAAAGAGGCTAGTGGGCTGGGAGGTATGGTCATCCCATGCATGAAGGATGATTGTGGAAGGGGCCAGCTCAGGAGATCTGAGTTGTTTCCAAACCGAAGTGAACATCACACAGGTGGATGCCCCCTCATCAATAATGCACCAAGTGATAGTGGCATTTCGGATTTTGACTGGGATTTGGAAAGCAACAGAAGGAGGAAGAGGGGGAGGGTCTAACTGACGGGCGTTGAAAACAATCAATTGGTCTTCAGTAGGATCTATGGTGCCCACGGAAGATAGTAGAACCCTCTTTTGAGAAGGACACGACTGGAGGAGTTCCAGTGTTGAAATGGCAGTAAGAGATTGGGCCAGGTCATCTACTATGCTGTATGAATGGGCAGCCCAACCAGAGGCAGCATTTCGGCGTAATGGTCCCTTAGGAGGCTTTGGATGAACCTTGGCTTTGGGCAGAGGGAGTTGCAAGGGACCATTGGGTGTCGATAGAGGCTCTGTTGGACCTGACGATGGAGAATCGGAGATAGATGGAACGGGAGGTGTGGAATACTGACGGGACCGAGTTTGAAGGTTGAGGTCGACGGTGAGAGGGGGGTCAGAGGCCATCATGAGAATTTGGTAATCATAGGAACCAGAAGGGGAAGGTTGAGTGGTGACCGGGGCATGAGGGGGTTGAGTGGCCACAAATCCTTGTTGAGGGAAAGGATCGGTAAACACAGCGGGTTGAGAAGTAGTTGGGGTAGGAGGGACAGTAGGGGAGGAATGTTGTCCCTGCACAGTGGCCTGAGAGTCCCACATATGCCACATTTGTGGTAATAAGGGACAATCGTGAGTGTAATGACCATAAACACTGCAACACGAAGAGGGCTTATTGGTGCGAAGTGGCATGTTCAGCTTGGGTTGAGAACCCTGTAGTTGGGTAGCAATGTGAGGATAAATACTTGAAGGATTGGGTCCACGATTACCAGGGGCAGATGAATTGCCTTTCCTTTTTCTTTGAGAAGGAAGAAAATTAGGTGCCCCCTGATGTGCAAAGACTTTCCCTGGAGGGGGTAGGAAGTGCGGTTGCACAGGTGGAAAAGGCAAGGGAGTGGGAGGTCCAAATGCTGGAGGAGATGGGACACCAGGTTGCGGATACGGATAAGGGGAAGGGTGGGTAGCAGTGAGGTAAGCAGGAGGGTGGGAAAAAGGAGGAGGCATGATGTATCCTGAATACATGCTACCTGGAGGGGAAAAAATGTTGGAGGGGCTGGCCCCTGGAGGGAAACCATGGCTTGGAAGAGGTTGGGCAGAGGTATGTGACAGGGCTCCAAGGATACCATCGACAGAGTGAGATGCCCCTGGGGCAATAGAGCCATCGGGCTTGGGAAGGTCAGGAAGGACGGTATAAACATAACCAGATTGGGCGTAGATAAGGTCATATTTCAAGGCAATTTGGAGGGCGGCTTCCTCGGTTTGGGGAAAAAGGAATGTGACATCTTTGCCAATGGGAAGAGGTGGCTTAATCAACATACCATTTGGAAGCTTCGCCTGTAAGCGTGCGCTGGAACAAACGAAGACGGATGGAGTCATCGGTGATGGAATTGGAGGAACACCACATGTGGCAAGATCAGATATGGTTAGAGGGATCTTCACTAGCAAGGCCTTCGAACTTAGGAATGTCGAAGGGGAGCTTGGTTGGCATAGCAGGCCAACTAACATCATGGCGAATAGGATAATTAATCAGCTGATTGAAATCGGGGAGACTGAGGCCAACCATATAAGGGAGTAATGGGGTAGTCGAGGTAGGTCTTGTACTGGTTCCACTGGAAATGGACCCAGCGGTAGAACTGGGGTTAGGGCTAGGTCTCGAACTAGACATGGTGAAGGTAAAAGAGGGAGAACCAGAAGTAGGGGGAGAACCTAAACAATCAGAAGAAGAGTCGGAGTGTGGACTCAGGGGAGGACTTACTCGAGAATGACGGGAAGGAGGAAGTCGACCGATCGGAAACTGAGGGTGAAGACCAAGAAGTCTCCGGGAGAAGGTGCCTTGGGGGCGCAATAATGATGGGAAGAATAAAAACCGACAAGGGCGAGGAGGGAAAAATCAAGTGAGGTCAAGGGCAGAGAGGTGCAGTGACAACTGATTTTAAAGTCTTTTCCAGGTGGTGTTAACCAGGCACTTCTTTACTTAGGGTCGGTGTGTGGTGTGCATTATTTTTAGTTGTTTAAACCCAAACGTTTTGAGAGTAAAAAAAGTGTGCTGTGTAACTTGAAAAATAAATCTGCAGTAAATAAAATGAAAAGAATAGAAAATTAACAGCTACTAATGCGTCAATGTAACCCAAGAAGGCGGGTCTCTCAAAACTAATCTATAAGAGGGAAAAAAACTAAGCCAAGCACGCAAAAAGGAGGCCAATAGATCTAATGTTAGGAGGGACTAGGATCTAAAGGAGAAATCTGCTGAAAAGTGGTGCAGAGAACAACAAATAGGTAGAGGCAAGGTTTCTGTGAAAAAGGAGGAGATCAGCTAAAAATAGAAGAGACAAGGAGATGGCCGTGGAAGGGATCTGAAAAGGAGGTATCAGATCTGAGAAAAATAAAGCTGAAACTCTGAAAATTCAGACTTCTGAAACAACAAAGACTCTCCCACAAAAAGTGAAGGGTACTAGAGCCCTAAGGGGCAAGATCCCCTCTTAGTTGAGTAAAGCAGATCAGAAACAAGTCTAAACAAGCAGAGACAGAGGCTGGAAAACCCTAACAGAAGCTTCAGACGAACCCAGAAAAAGTGCTGAAAATTTTGCAGAAAAAGTGCAAGTCGCAGGTTCTAACCTGTTTTCAGTCCAAGTCGTAGTTTTGGGGCAGAAAAGTGTGCCCTCAAGCTCAGGTCGCACTTTTTGGGCCGATAAGTGCGACCTGTAGATGCAGCTCTCTCGGCGGAAGATTTCAGAAAAAGTTGTCGTCTCAGCTGCGGCTGATGTCTGTCACCTGCGCAATAAGGCCAGAAACACATAGAAGTTAAAAATTTGACTGTTTGAGGGTTTTAGAGGTGGAAAGCACCATAAAAATAGGAAAAATAGAAAATTGAAGAGAAACCCTAGGATCTGAAACAGCTAGATATGCAGGAATATATAAAACGACAGTGGTCGCAAAAGAAAACCATTGTGGAGTCACCAATTGTTAGTATGAATCTTTCGTCGTAAAAGATCACTTTAGCTACGCATAACAAATATCCCTAACATCGATTATGGCTGCAAAATATCTTTAAGTCTTCTGCACAAATTCATATCTAAGCACAAAAAGACATTAGGCAGATAAAATATAATATGGCTCCATGCATCCAATAGACAAGACAAGAACAAAATGTTTAAAAGAATGATTTGTATTATATTAAAGAATGGGGCACCTGAGAGGAAAACAAGAAAGGTGTTTTCCGGTTCTCCTCAGTGGGATGGGTTCTTGGAAGTCCTCAGTGTTTCAAATCTAAAATTCCTCTCTCTTATTGGTGTAGAAAAAAAAACATGGAACTCAATGGGAGTTCATAAAGCAAAATGGAAAATGGTGACCAAGAGTAGATCCAGAGTGATCTAATGCAATGGAGGTGACTAATGAATGGGGAAAACCCTTCTATTTATAACAAAATATTGGGGTGTTCTAGAACTCGGTGCACGAATAAAATATTATTAATCAAATTTTAGAATCACCCTTTAGGAATATTTTATTATATTTGTTGGAGGGAAAAGGTCTTTTGACTTGGGTCAATTCCTTTATTTATAAACAATAAATAAATAAATGATTTATTTATTATTTTAGGGACATGATGGGAATATAATTAAATAAATGATGATTTATTTAATTATTTACAAATGATTTAGTCCAATTTAACTAGGAATATTATTAAATAATGATTTGAATAACTTATTCCTAGGAAATAATTAAATAAATAATGATTTATTTAATCAATTTCCTTGTTTTGGGTTAAATACGACTAGGGAATATGGACAAATGTTATTTTATATGGTGAAAGTAATTTTACTTGGAGTAAAATAGGTCTTACATGGTGTACTTGGGTTCATCTAATAATAATGGGTTAGATGACCAAAAAAATGGTGTAACAGTTCCAGTCCTTTACATTGAAAAAAGAGAATGTTAGAATTCCCTCTTAGCATTCTTAGAGCAGCATAGCCCCAATAACATCATCCTTGCTGGAGACCTGAACATTGTTTTTACACCATTTTTTGGTCATCTAACTTATTATCATTAGATGGACCCAAGTACACCATGTAAGACCAGTTTTACCCTAAGTAAAACCACTTTCACTATGTTAAAACAGGAAACCCCAAAAGGAAATATTAAACAAACCCATGCTTGTTTGATTTTCCTCATGGAATAATTAATTAAACCATAATTTAATTATTATTCCCAGTCATGTTTAACCCAAAATCAAAGAAATTAATTAGATAAACCTTATTTATCTTATTATTTTCTAGGAATAATTATTTAAACCCTATTTAGATAATATTCCTTGTTAAATATGACCAAATCACCCACAAATAATTAAATAAATCATTATTTATTTGATTATCTTCCAACCACTTTCTTAAAAAAATAAATAAATCATTTATTTATTTATTTTTGACTAATCAAGGGATTTGACCCAAGTCAAATACCTTTTCCCTCCAACAAATATAATAAAATATTCCATAAAAGGTGGATCTAGACTTGGTTAACATTATTTTAATCGTGCACCAAGATCTAGAATGACCCAATATTTTGTTATAATTAGGAGGGTTTTTCCCATCATTCTTCACCTTTGCCTATTAGATCACTGGGATATTTCCATTCTTCATTTCGCTTCTCTTTTCTTTGTATCAAGTTTTCTATCACCCAAAGTTTAGATTCGAGGCCGAGGATAGGACTACAAAGAACCATCCCATTGAGGAGAAGCCGACTTTCTGTCTTCCTCCTCGGTGCCCGAAATTCTTCAAAAATTGTACTTAAATGCTTAATGTCTTTCCATTTAGTAGATTGGTTAAAAGGTAAAACATTTTTATTATTATCGTTATATCTGAAGATATTAGGGCAGATATCAAGGTTAAGGACCACTTTAGCTACGCATAACTAATAGCCCTAACAACAATAGTGGTCGCCAAATATCTTCAGAATCGTTTATTAGTAATAAAAATGTCAGTAACAACTGCATCTATGTATGGACAGACATTAAGCAGTAAAATAAAGGGTTTGCTCCATGCATCCAACAGACAAGACAAGAACACGATTTTTCGAAAGAATTTTATATTACAGGGCACCTGGGAGGAAAACAAGAAGGTGTATCCAGCTCTCCTCAATGGGATGGGTTCTTTGTAGTCCTCAGCACTTCAGATCTAAGCTTCCTCTCTCTAGTTGATGTAGAAAACCCAATGCAAAAAGTAGAGCTCAAAGGGAGCCAAATGGCAGAAAATGGTGACCAAGTGTATAGATCCAGAGTGATCTAATAGGCAACAAAAGGTGAAGAATGATGGGGAAAACCCTCCTATTTATAACAAAATATTGGGTCATTCTAGATCTTGGTGCATGATTAAAATAATGTTAACCAAATCTAGACCCACCTTTTATGGAATACTTTATTATATTTGTTGGAGGGAAAGGGTCTTTGACTTGGGTCAAATCCCTTGATTAGTCAAAAATAATTAAATAAATGATTTATTTATCTTTTTAAGGAAGTGGTTGGAAGATAATCAAATAAATAATGATTTATTTAATTATTTGTGGGTGATTTGGTCATATTTAACAAGGAATATTATCTAAACAAGATTTAAATAATTATTCCTAGAAATTCATAAGATAAATAAAGGTTTATCTAGTTAATTTCTTTGATTTTGGGTTAAAACATGACTGGGAATAAAAATTAAATTATGGTTTAATTAATTATTCCATGAGGAAAATCAAACAAATATGGGTTTGTTTAATATTTCCTTTTGGGGTTTCCTGTTTTAACATAGTGAAAGTGGTTTTACTTAGGGTAAAACTGGTCTTACATGGTGTACTTGGGTCCATCTAATGATAATAAGTTAGATGACCAAAAAATGGTGTAACAATTGTACTGAAATCTAAAGAAAAGAGAGGCGGTAATAGCAGTAGAGATTATGTGCTGCCTTTGGTGGAAGATCTCATCCAGCAATGGGATCTAATCGATTTCAACCCGGTAAGAGGCTTCTATACATGGACTAATAACAGGACTAGGGAGGATCATATTTCTGCCCGCCTGGACAAATTCTTAGTGAAAGGCTCGCTGATGATGAACAATAAGATAATCACTACAAAAATCCTCCCTAAATTAACTTCAGACCATAAGCCCATTCAACTGCTCTTGGAGGATGAAGAAGACTTGGGCCCAATCCCCTTTCACTTCAGTCCCCTCTAGATTGAAAGGGAAGGTTTCATTGAAACATTGAAAGAAGCATGGGCCAAACCAATCTCGGGATCGCCATGCTGTGTTTGGGAGCAAAAGCTCAAGGCAACAAAACAAGCCCTGAAAGAATGGATAAGAAAACCATCCCAAACTCCAACCAGTCAAATAAAAGAAGCAGTGCAATCTCTGGAGGACTTTCAAGTTGAAATGGAAAGCAAGGATATCACCTTAGAGATGATTGACAAAGAGGTAAAAGCCCAAAGTTCTTCCTACCGCTCCTTTCAAAAGGAAGAAGAGTATTGGAGAATCAAATCACGCAGCCCGTGGTTGAAGGCTAGGACCGGAACACTTCATTCTTCCACCATGAATATAGAGCTTGGCTCACTCACACCACATCTCGGAAATATCAACTGTAGAGGGACATATCTGCAAAGGGTTTACTCAAATTAAAGAAGTAGCAGAAAACCACTTCAAAAACCTTTATAGTGTAGGGACTCAAGGTAGTGAGGAGGAAACAGTAGAACTCCTCTCAAACATTCCCCTTCTGGTCAGCCCTAAAGACAACCTTGCCCTCATCAACCCCTTCACAGAGGAATACATCATCAATGTTATTTGGTCTATGGAACCTGATAAGGCCCCTGGGCTTGACATTTTTACCATTCACTTCTATAATATTTGTTGGGACATCATCAAATTTGACCTTCAGAAAATGATAAGAGGGTTCTAGAAAAAATCAAAGGTAGGAGGAGGAACCAACTCCACATATCGTGCCTTAATCCAAAAATATGTCAACCTAGGAAATTTTTCCAAATTCAGACCCATATCACGTTGCAACAACTCCTACAAAATTTTGGCTAAACTCCTGGCAAACAGAATTAAACCTTTACTCAAAATGCTTATCTCCACCTTCCAAGGAGGTTTTTTAGAAGGTAGGCACATCTTGGACAATGTCATCCAAGTGCAGGAGGCTATATATTCAAGTAAACAACGAAAAGAGAAAGGAATGCTGATAAAACTTGACATGGCCAATGCTTTCGACAGGGTTAATTGCTTCTTCCTCACCAAAGTCTTACTCACCTTCGGCTTCTCGCTCCAGTTTGTTAGCCTTATCAAAGCATGCATTGATAACCCTTGTATTTCCCTTCTGGTCAATGGACGCCCTACCTCTTTTTTTCAACCTAGAGAGGTCTAAGACAAGGCTACCCCCTCTCTCCTTTTCTGTATATTCTGTTGGCAAAAACACTCAGCAGAAAACTCACAGCTGAGAGAGTTGATGGTACTCTTCCTAGTCTTAGAATTTCCAATGGCATTGATCCCATGAACCACGCCCTCTTCGCGGACGACTCTCTTCTCCTTGGAGGAGCCTCCCCCAGAATTTCAAAGGCCTTCGATTCATTTCTCAAATTTTACTGCAAAGTTACAGGAGCTTTAGTTAACGAAAGAAAGAGTGAAATCTATGGTTGGAACTTGGAGCAACATGAGCTCATGAACATTTCGTAGCTCCTAGGGTTTGAAGGCTATGCCCATTGGGACAAGATCAAGTACTTGGGATTGCCTATAAAGAATGGAGTTAACAAAAGGTTGTTGTGGAGCGACATCATCAATAAAATTAAGACAAAAATCTCAGCATGGGGAGGCCACTGGCTCACAAAAGGTGGAAAATTTATCCTTATTAAAACTCTGTTGTCTACGTTGCCAATCTACCAAGCTGCATTTCTCTTGGCTCCAAAAAATGTGATGGATCAAATATCCAAAATCCTTCAAGATTTTCTCTGGCAAGGGGGAAAAGGGAATCAACACAAAATTCATTTGGTTAGTTGGGACATTGTTAAAAGAAATAACTCTGAGGGTAGATTATAGATTCGGGATCCATCACTTGTTAATCTCGCTCTTGGAGGAAAAATCCTGTGGAAGTTGTATAACGAACCAAACCACCCTGTAAGTCAAATCCTCAAGACAAAATATGCAGAAGGAACTTCTCTCATAAGCCTACAAGCAAGAAACACTGTAAACTACACCCAAGCTTGGAACTTATGTCGCAAAAGTCTACAATTCTTCAAGGAAAAGGTGTATCGTATCCCAGGTAATGGAAAGAAAATGAGACTATGGGAAGACCGAATAATGGACTGTGAACCTCTCTCAGATACTGAGGAAATAGTAGAAATCAAAGACTGGCTCATATGCGCTGGCATCCACATCTTGTATGACCTCTCCATGTGGGATAGCAAGGGAAACTGGAGCCGTTGGGACTTTCACGGAATCCCTGCATGACTCCTCCAGCAACAAAAAATCATCATAGATCTTCTCAACAAGGCAGCTCCAATGCATCAAATTATGATGGACTCATGGGGCTGGGGTCATGCAGGAAGGTACACCGCAGCTGCTGGCTACAACGCTCTTCATCCCACAAAAATAGTAGTCATTCTCCCACCTTCTGGAAAAAATTATGGGATCCCTTGGGCCTTCCCAAAGTAAATTTTTTTTTTTTGGACACTGGTGCATAATAAAGTTATAACTAGAGACAATCTGGTCAAGAGGAGTATTGATGGACTGCATAGATGCACACTTTGTAGAAGCAACACTGAAGCAAATAAGCATCTTTTCATTGACTGTTTATTTTCCAAAGAAGTGTGGGGCTATATCCTTAATGACCTTCAGATTCCTGCCCCCTCTCATAACTCAGTTTTCGATCTATTTTCCTCATGAAGTCAAATCTATCCCCACAATATCCCCATTAAATCCCTATGGAACAAAATTTGGAATGCCATTACCAAATATGTTTGTTGGCAACTTTGGTTGGCCCGGAATGACCAGATTTTTAATGAAATCTCTCATACTCCCTTGAAAGTAGTAGCCAAAGCAAAATCTCTCCTACTGGAAGCTACTCAGCAATCTTAATTCAAAAAATACTTCTCTCTCCTCCCAGAAGAAAAGAGCTGGCTGGATTCTCTTACCCCCCATCCTCGGAAGCATCCCTTGGTTTCCCCCCCTACAAACCCTGAATGGCGAAAAAGAGACACTGATATCATTTTTCAAGAGTGGTGGAAGAAGCAACACTTAACCACAATTTTCTTCGATGGGGCTTCCAAAGGGAACCCAAGTGCAACTGGAGCAGGTGGTGTTATGTATTCTCCGGATGGTTCAAGAAGGGACTGCTTTTGCTGGGGTATTGGGCAAAAAACCAAAAACCAAGCAGAGATCCTAACCCTCCTCAAAGCTTTCCAAATAGCACGAGAAAGAGGAATCAGAGACTTTCAAGCTTTTGGAGACTCATAAATGCTCATAAAAAAACTCAACACAGAGGAACTGTTCAATAATGCAAGTCTCAACAAAACTATGAGTAGATTAAAGAGAAATACTCCTCGAATTTGACAACTACAAATTCTTCCATATACTAAGGAACTCGAATAGTGAAGCAGACTCCATGGCAAACAAAGGTTGCACTCTCTTGAAAGGACAACTCAATATTAATGATGAGATATCATTCCAAACTTGCATCTCTTCATTGTAATGTAACCTATATCAGCTCAAGAAATATGGATAGGAGAATTTTACTCTTGGTTGTTTTGGCTAAGGCCCAACCAACTACCTTCAAATAAATAAAAACATATCCGTTTTAGTTTAAAAAAAAAAAATATTTGTTTAAATCTCTTTACTTGACTCTTACTATTAATTTAATCTTTTTATTATCTTCATTTTCCTCTTAGTTCTCTACCCCTTAATTAATTCATTAAATATGTAAATATGGGGGATTAACCATTTTCTTTTAATAATAAAATTAATTATTTTTATTTTTATTTATTTGTATTTGTATTTATTTATTTAAATGACATTCTCTTTAATTTTTCAATTATCTTGATTTGATTCTCAACATCTGATTAGTTAATCCTAACATAGTCCTAATAATCCCATATGATTCTCTTCCCCCTCATTCCTCTATTTTATTTTATTTATTTATTTTTAACAACTATTTTATTACATTAATTTAATATCATTCCTAATAATATTATTCTTTAACACCTAGTTTATTATTTTAATATTATCATTTAACGGCTAATTGTAAATATTTCTTCTATAAATGAATACATAATGCTAGTTTGTGATCTTTCAAATTATTAGTCCTTGATGATGGGTAGAGATTACACCCGAAATGTTGGATAGGATATAAAATCCTCGACACAGTTTTATGAGAAACATTCTCCCAATAATTAATAAAAAAAAATAAAAAATTTAAATGTTATTTTTATGATATTTCAAAAATTAAAGATGGAAAACATTTTTTTAATAGTATTTACCATATATTTATTTTTAGTTAGACATATGGAACTACCCAACAATTTTGAACCAATTACATCCTTAGCAACTATGGTGCCATTGATGTGTATTGCAGTGTTGCAGATGTGTGGTTGATTGTCATTGATGTCAACCTGGTTGCTTGGGCTACAAGTGAGTTGGTTATGCATGTGTACATGTGGTTATAGGTGGATTGTGTATGGATGATTTTCATATGGTTCTTAACATGTCTACTTTCTTGGACTAGCTTGGAGATGGTACTTGGGTTGTCTACTAGCTTGCACTAGCTTGGCAATGAAGGTTGAGGTGTAGGTGGTCCTTGAAGGTTGGATGATCATGTGTTACACTAGCTTGTAGGCCTTCCCATTATGATGGTATTCATGATCATGTTGTTACATACATAGGTTGATGGTTGTTACATGATTTAGAGTTGAGGAGCCTTGTTGATTAGGTCTCCATGGTCTCCATGTCTCGGATTAGGTCTTCCATGTTGACATGTTATACATTGGGATTGGAGAGGATCTACATGGGATTGTGGATGCTTAATATGGTTGTACACATGTTGGAGGATGTCTGATAGGTATTGGAGCTGCATACTGATGGCAAGGATGATGCAGAGAATTTTGATGGCCCAGTTGCTTAGTGTCGTGTTTGGGTAGTTTTCTAGTCAACTTAGTTTGACTTGGGATGATGTTGTTGATGTTACAGTGATTTGTGAGAGTGTTGCAAAGGTTCCAGTGACTTACAGAGGTCCTACATATGCTTTTTAAGCTTTGGAAGAAGTTAGAGAAATTTTTGAGTTGAGTTGACTAAGGTTTGACCATCCTCTACCCCAATTGCATGCTTGCTGAGCCATGGGAGAATTTTTTGGGCCATAATTGCATGGAGTGTATCCTATGGGAGAGAATATAGCTCCAAGAGGCTAAACTCACATGCAAAGCAGTGCTAAGGGAGTGACTATAGATTTTGATGAGAAATTCTTTGCATTCCTTGCGCTCCTAAACCTATTTCGGTGTTGTGGTGATGTTATTGATCGATATTTTTTGTTTACATATGGTTGAAAAAAAATTGTGGGCCCTCTAGAAGTTGATCAAGGTTGAATATATCAAAGGGATAGTGGCCTTCCTAAACCAAATCTGAAGCATGTGAACAAAATTGTGAACCTTCCATAACCTGTTGCATTTACCGAGTTAATCATCTCAGAAATTTGATAAATAAAATAACCTTGTGAGTCTATTTGGTTGGTTGTTGTGAAAGTGTGAGATTATGCCATTGTGAGGGAATTTTGTGTGAATAGAGATTGTTGCATTTATTCATATAGTATTGTAGATATGTTTCAAAAGTGAGAATGTAGAATTCATAGATGTTTTGTATTGCAAAGTGGAGGAGTATTGGATGTTTTGTATTGCATCTATTCATATAGTATTGTAGATATGTTTTAGAAGTGAGAATGCAAAATTCAGATATGTTTTGTATTGCAGAGTGGAGGAGTATTGGAAGTTTGTGGTGTCTTTGAGAGAAGTGTTTTGGTGTGAGTAGAAGAGAATAAAAATTCCTCTCCATGCATATTTATGATTCAAAATTGATGAGTTTAATGCTAAATCTCTTGGGTTTCTCATGTTGAGAAAATGAGCCCAATATGAAATATTGTGAAACATGGTTTGCATGCAGGAAGTGAAGGTGTGGAGGCTTTAGTAGAGATAATGGTATTGGTTGATTCATAGTAGGAAGATTTTTCTCCATCCAATAGGAGATGGATATTCCAATGGGATCTTCTAGCGAATGGTAGTCTGTATATTCGTGAGAGAAAAAAAGTTCTGAATTGATAGATGCCATCATATTGGAGAGGAATCCAAGTATATTAGCTTATGGTTGTAACCTAATCCATGTAATTTTGTTCATCATATTAATAGAATATTTGAGCAGAGCAACAACAGCAAGGTGGTTTTCTCCCAAAAGGGTTTCCACCAAAAATACTTGTATTCTTGTGTGTGCATGCTTGTGTTTCTCATGGTGGTTTATTATGTTGTTATGTTTTCATTTTATTGTTGCTCACATATTTGATGAACTAATGTTGTGGATGTGCATGGATAATTGAAATTGAGAAAAATATTTATAATTGGTGAAATTGTGTGTAAAGGCCATCATTATTGATTCAACACCCCCCCCCCCCCCCTCTCCCCCCGCCTCTTGTCGAAGTGATGAATATATTTCTAACAATTGGTATCACAGCTAGATATCTTCATTGAAGCTTTACCACTTGGAGAGTAGATTTTGTATCATGGAAAAAATACGAGAAGGATGTCTTAAAAGACAAGAAATTTGAAGAAGGAAGAAAATCAGTCCATAGAAAAATACGCTACAAATTCTGAATCAGATGCATCACGAGGTAATATTTTGAAAGAATTTTTTATTGATAATTCTTATGCTTTTGAGGTTGATGATGAGAAGGATATTGTTGTCATAAAATTTGAATATGAATCAGCAATTGTTGTGATCAAGGAATTAGTTGTTGAAGTAGATAAGCTAACAGTTGCATGTAGAGATCATAAGAAATTGTTATAGATTTGTGATGAGAAAGAGAAAAATATCACGGAGGAATTGACTACCTTGAGAAACCACCTGGAGGATGCAAAAATAAATGAAGAAGTATTGTGCAACAAACAGAAAGAAAAGGAATACTGTGTTGAGGCACTTGAAGATGTAGTAGAAAATTTGAGAAAAACTATTGAAGAAAATGACCAGCACTTGGAAAAAATTAAGAGCAACATAGCAACAAGTAAATCTAGCTCTAAAATTCAAAGGGGAGTTAGATGTGGGAAAAATTAGTGAGATATATTCAAATAAAACTACAAATTTTTTGATTTTCCATGAGAATGTTGGAGATAAGAGGCATCAAATTCATCAGCAACAAAGAAGGGATTTGAAAGCAATTTCTATAACAAGAAAATAATTTACTCTTAAAGTTGATAGTAGCAAGATTCAAAGAAGAAAACAGAATTCTTTTGCTTCGTTGATAAACGAGATTGAGCGTTTCAATTGTCATCAGTTTGGACATATAGCAACATTTTGTAGGAGCAATTTTGACACATCCATGCAGCAGTATGGACAACAAGGAATAAGATCATCCTTTAGGTATAAAAGTTCATTTAATGGTTTATGTTATGCTTGTAACTTGTTTGGGAATAAATCCATTGATTGCAAGTATAGTATGAGAAGTTGGAAATATAGCATTAGGAACAAAAGATTAGATCCTTTTTCTTCTTATCTTAGTCATGTAGAATGTTTTATGTGTCAAAACTTTGTACACATGGCAAATGATTGCTTGATGCCTATGTTCATGATACCCCCAGTACAAAATTAGTAGCCAAATAGACATCCACAACACAAGAACCCATCAAGAGCCTTATGGAAGAAAAAGGAAGAGAAATTAGGAAGATATGTAATTTATCTTTTCTCATGTGATAAGGATGAAAAATGTTATATTGATAGTGTATCCTCTCATCATATGCCCAGAGATAGAAGAAAATTCCACTTCTTGAAGATAATCAAAGGTGGTCATGTTTTTCTTGAAGGAAGTGAACCAACAAGAGTGTTGGGAAGTGGTAAGGCCAACCTTGGTGAAAAGAAGACCAATGTTGAAGATGTGTGGCTCATTGAGGACCTAAAGCACAATATTCTAAGGGTGAGTCAAATGTTTGATGGAGGTAAGGAAGTGGTCTTCAACTCCAAATTTTGCTTCATTAGAGAAGAAGGATCAAATAGATTAATTGCAAGAGGAGTCAAGACCCCAGAAAATGTGTATGTATTTAAGGGTAGAGTGAAGAGTAAGAAGAGACCAATAGAATACTCTTCGTCATTAGATTCAGAGTAGAAGAGATCAACACATATTGCAGTCGGATTTTGCATGCTAGATCCTTTAGACTGCAAAATAGGTGTGAAAACTTAATAGGCTCAAGGGGAGTATATGGAATATATTTTATTGCATGCAGTTAGTTTGTGTTGATGCTTATCTCTTCAATTATGTTTTCTTAATGATGGATTTTAGCTATTGATGATTTTTTTTTTGAGATGTGATCAAGAGGAGAGATGACATATATTCAAGGGGAGCACCTTATATGCTTCCAATATTTCAATGGCATTATGACTCCTTGGAGGATTTTTCTATGCATCTCATGCTATGTGTTCATCGGTTGCAAATGTTTATATTTTTCTCATGCATGGATTATATGTTGCCTATATGATTTGACATGCATCTCATTTTGTTTCATGCATTTTCGATTGATGATTTTTATGCATATGTGAGTGCATGATGATTATACTTATGATGGATGTTTCATATTGTTGTTGCTACATATGGTGATGTTGATGATTTCCATGATGGCATGTGTTTAATTTGTTTAGCATCATTGTCGATGAGATCATGTTGTTGTCACTACATCATGATGCTTCTATCAATTTTTTCTTATATTGTAGAGCTTCATACTCCATATGATGATTATTGTTGATGCTATGTACATTCATGGAGAGATAATATGTTGGGTCGATTGATGTGTTATGTTGTTGCTTCATGATGAGGCTGATATATGCTATTGTTGGGCCATTTTGTATTATCACGTGCTATTGGTTACTACTTCTAAGATATTTTTTTATGGCTAGTGATTTGGAGAAGATTGTCACATGTCTTCATATGATATGAATTTCTATTATCTTGTGTCATGCATGGAGATGAGCCATGGTGTTGGCCATTGTAGCGAGTGTATATTTTAGCTATGCATTCTGATGCTTCATCACTTAGTGCCATCTATTATTGGTATCTCTTATTGATGGAGCCTTGTATTATGCTCATGAGATCATGGATTCTTATTGTAAATCATCTTGTATTGGTCATAGAGTCATGAGCCATGTTTGGAATATGTTGTATAATGAGTTATGAGAGTTGGTTCAGCTATGTATTTGTTATTAGTAGTGTCAGTACAACCATGCATTTCATGTATTATCTTGTACACTCTCATACTTATCATGGAGAGGTTATCTAGAGTCATGCATACATTGAGAGAGAGTCATGTGAGTTATGTTTCAGCCATATAGGAGCTCATTTACGTACTTATACAGTCACACATTATCATTTTGGTCGCCATGTAGTAAGCCTATGAAGCCTTATACGTTGTTTCATATAATTTGGTCATAGTCCTTGGTCCATGTGGAGTAGCCTCTTTCATTTGACAAGGATGCATTGACAATTATGTACATCAGTTTGCATTCAGCCATGTAGATGAGATATTTCAGTAGAGCATGGTTGGTCCTAGTGTTGTGATCTTTCATCGTGATTTGTTGCTACCATCTCTACATCGGAGATATGCTGCTTCTAGATAGTCATTGATGTTGCTAGTGTAGTATGATTTTTATGCTGCTAGGGAGTACATTGTAGAGAGGATGTTTTTTTGTTATTGTTCCTTTAGAGTGGATGGATATTTGTTTTTGCTGCTATGGAGTTGATCAGTGTTGTTGATGCTTGTATATCACATTATGTTTTTTCTCTTATGTGTTGGTGATATGATTTGTTGATGTCACTATGACATGGATTATGTTTTTGTTGCTTTAGGGGAGAAAGCATGTGTTTCAATGATTGATGTTGTTGAGTGATATTTTATTGTTGTTGCTAGTAGGATATGTATGTTGATGCTCGTATGTGTTGTTGATTGGGCATAGCTTATGTCCAGGGGGAGTTTAGTGAGCATATCTTCTAGGGGGAGTGTTGTTATATTCTAGTTTTTCACTCCATTTGTTCATCACCTGCATATTATTGTGATTGGGTTCATATTTTTGTTTATGGAGCTCGTTGCATGTAGAGAAGTATACAACATTCATCTTTGGCATGTTTCACCATTTTCCATTTTTGTCAAAGGGGGAGAATGTTGGGATGTTAATCTGATGATTATTTTAGCAGGGGGTTGACATCAATGCCAAAGGGGAGAGATTGTTGGAATTCATGTGTGCTGCAATGTTGCAGATGTGTGGTTGATTTTCATTGATGTCAACCGTGTTTCTTGGGCTACAGGTGATTTTGTTATGCATGTGTATGTGTGGTTGCAGGTGGCTTGGGTGTGGATGAGTTGCAGATGGTTCTTAGCATGTCTACTTGCTTGGACTAGCTTGGAGATGGTACTTGTCTTGTTTACTATCTTGGACTAGCTTGGAGATGATGGTTGAGGTGTAGATGGTCATTGGAGATTGGATGATCATGTGTTGCACTAGCTTGGAGGCCTTCCCATTATGATGGTCTTCATGATCATGTTGCTACATATAAAGGTTGATGGTTGTTATAGGAGTTAGATTTGAGGAGCCTTGTTGATTAGGTCTCCATGGTCTCCATGTACCGGATTAGGTCTCCCATGTTGACTGTTATACATTGGGCTTGGAGAGTATCTACATGTGATTTTGGATGCTTCAGATGGTTTTACAGGTGTTGGAGGATGTATGACAAGTATTGGAGTTGCATAGTGATGGCAGGGATGTTGTAGATAATTTTGATGGCCCAGTTGCTTAGTATAGTGTTTGGATGGCTTCCTAGTCAACGTAGTTTGACTTGGGATGATGTTGGTGATGTTGTGGTGATTTGCAAGAGTGTTGCAGAGGTTGCAGTGACTTCAAGAGGTCTTATAGAGGCTTTTCAAGCTCTGGAAGAAGTTATATCAAGTTCTAAGCTAAGTTGACTAAGGTTCAACCATCCTCTGCCCTAGTCGCATGATTCCTGAGCCATGGGAGTGTTTTCGGGACCATAGGTGCATGGAGAGTAGCCTATGGGAGTGACTATAGCTCCAGGAGGCTAAAATCACGTAAGGGAGAAACTCTTGGTTTTGACAAGAAAATATTTGCATTCCTCATGCTACTCAGCCTATTTTGCTGTTATGGCGATGTTATTGATCAATATTTTTTGGCATATGATCTGAAAATGCTTGTGGTCCCTCTAGAAGCTGATCAAGGTTGAAGATGTCAAAGAGCTAGTGGAGTTAGAGATTGATTTGGTCAAGATGCCTTCCTAAACCATGTGAACATAATTGTGAGCCTTCCATAACCTTTTACATTTATTGAGTTAATCATCTCAGAAATTTGATGAATAGAAGAAGGTTATGAGACTACATGGTTGGTTGTTGTGAGAGTGTGAGACTATGCCATTGTGAGGGCATTGTGAGTGAATATCGAATGTTGCATCTATTCATATAGTATTGCAGAGATGTTTTAAAATTGAGTATGCAGAATTCAAAGATGTTTTGTATGGCAGAGTGGAGGAGTATTGGTAGTTTGTGGTGTGTTTGAGAGCAGTTTTTCAGTGTGAGTAGAAGAGAAGGAAAATCCATCTTTAGGCATATTTACGATTCAGAATTGATGAGTTGAATGCTAAAATTGTTCAATTGCTCATGTTGAGCAAATGAGCCCAGTATGAAATATTGTGAAAAGTGATTTGCATGGAGGAAGTGAAGACATGGAGGCTTCAATAGAGAAAGCCATATGGGTTGATTTAACACTCATCAAATTTTGAAATTTATATCAATTTATGTATAGTTTATAAAAACTTTTGAATAGGAAAAAAAGATTGCTAATTACATAATCACATTAAAAGTAATATATATATATATATATATATATATATATATATATATATATATATATATATATATATATATATATATATAAACCGTATCATTTGTATATATCATTAAAAAAAAAAAAAACCTATCAAAATAAATAAATTTCTAATTATAATTACTTCAAAAATAATATTATATTATAAAAAAATAGCTAATTTGAATAGAATATTTTTAAAATAAATAAAATTAAGATGTTCAATTTATTTTTTAATATATTTTTTTATAAATTTAATAAAATTTATGATAAATATAAGTTAAAGTAAATTTGTTAATTGAAATTATTTTTTATAATTACGATAAATTTAGTTGAATTTATTTCTGATGATTAAAAAGAGTGATTAAGAGGGATCATGATTATCTTTCCATCTAACATCATTTTTAAAAATGAAATATTAAATTAATATTAAACTTATTACTAAATTTTAAAAAATATTTTACCTTTAAACTAATTATAATTTATTTTAAAATATTTATAATTAAATTCTAAAAATATTTTTATATAAATATGATATTTATAATATTCATATTTACATACAAATATAATATCTATTAATTAATATATAATATTTTAAAACTATTAAAAATACTATATATATTTTAAAGTCAATATATAATGATATGAAATTTCACTAAAATCCTTTTAAGTTATATTATCTTTATTATATTGTAAATATTATTTTTATTCATAATATAGTATAATAGATACAAATATATTAAATTTAAAATTAAAAAACAAATTACTACCAATTTATTTTTTCTTTATTTAATAACAAATTATCTAACTAATAACTCGATCCTTTTCAAAATTACATATATTCAAACACAGTATCCCCTTCATAATATGATGGAAAGCATTTTCTATACCATCATCCATCAATTTCACAATCACTTCAATTTTCATAATCATTAATCAATGTGGATAATTTTATTATTGTCACTTCATTTGCTCTAATCACCAATTAATCTGGATAAGGTATTGGATAATTTTATTATTGTCACTTCATTTGCTCTTATCACTATTCACTGTGGATAAGATATTTTCCCCACTAGTCACTCAAGGTGGATAAGCCACCTCAGAGAACGCCCTTTCCACTCTGTTTTACTTTGTACATGTTAAATCAAGGTCTGGAGTTTCAATTCCTTGTCACACACAAACTAAGCACACAGAACGCTCACAAACCCAAACATAATCACTTTGCTACACATCACCCATGCACCAGCTTATTGCTGGTTTTTTCAATACAGCAGCTTATATGCAGGTTCATAACAATAAGACCTTTTAAAGCTATGAGTCAAGCTCTTGTGCTCCCTCATCCTCAACGGTTGGTGCTATAAGTTTGATCTATTTGCTGATGGCTTTCAAAACCATTCACATATTTTTCAGAAGGATTATCAGCGTTTGTCTGCCCATAAGTTCCCATTTCCATTGCGTTCATCTGATCAGCCCCTGCCTTTACAGGAGGAGAAGATGTGTCACTGTTCTTCTTCTTCCAGTCTTTGTAAACAACATACAGAATCAGCTGCATTGCTCCCAGACCACTACCTACTCCATTTGGTACCTGCCAATCAACAAATCCAAATAGACATGAGTATATCAATCCTCACTAATAGAACATCAATTATACTGCACATTCCCATCTAAACTGAGTATGAGGTGCACCTTATGTCAGGAACTCCAGACCATTATAATTCATTGTTTCTTTTCTACTGGGTAGTTTCTACACTCCAGATAATAAACTTAAGGCACTGTCTGAATTCAATAAAACCTATGACAACTAACCTATAAAATAGACTAGTTTTGCTACTTAGCAAGATTGGTGAAGATGGTAGTGAAAATGAAATGTTATGTACTAAACAGTTTGATTGGTGAGAATGATAATCATGATAGTGAAAATGAAGTGTTATGTATTAGAAATGAGGATAGTAATAATAGTAGTAAAAATAAAATGAGAATAGTAATGATGGTAGTGAAAATAAAATGTTATATAATAAAAAGTTTTAAATTCAAATTCTCATATTTACTCCCTGCTACCTGATGATACCTAAGTACTTAAAGTTATATGGGTTATAGTGATAAAGGTCAAAATTTACCAATGTCACAGAGTTTTTTCAAACTTACAGAAACAAATGGATCATTTCCCAGTAGGCCGTAGATAAACCAGGAGGTGCCACAAAGAAAAACACCAAGAGATAGGAAGAATGGCATATACTTTACGCTCTTCGTCTTAATCACCGTCCTCTGCACACCATGAAAACGATGCTTCAGCTCAGTTCAATCTAAAATATATATTCTGCAAGTATCCATTATTTTAATCTCTTGTTACATAAGCCATAAACATAAATAAAATCCTACGTTGAAAGAAGATGTTATCACAACTCTAATTAATTTGTTGAAAACGAAATTAGAATAGTTGTGGCACGTCGAATCAGACGTCTAATTAATTTGTTAAAAAGAAAAAAACATAGCTGCGGCATATTGGATTTCGCTTTATTGTAACCGTATTCAATCCAAAGAACAGAATAAAAGGTAAAGTTTACAGTCCCTTTCACAAATATAAATAAACATCAA
Source organism: Pinus albicaulis (assembly GCA_034641835.2). Lineage (NCBI taxonomy): Eukaryota > Viridiplantae > Streptophyta > Pinopsida > Pinales > Pinaceae > Pinus > Pinus albicaulis. Next base: position 1,745,104,896 of record CM076580.1, read on the forward strand.
TAAAGAAGTCGCCCTTTACTCTATTTTTTTTTGTTAAACTTTCGCAATAAGAGATCTGCCCCCGTGAGGAAACTATCCCTTTCTTGCATAAAAAATTTCGGTGAAAAAATGCCGGAGAAAAGTTCCTATGCTCAATATCTGCCTTTCATTTTATACAAGGCAAGTTTTGACTGTGGCTCCATTCTGTCAGTTGGCCTGATTAAAGGAAAAAGGGAAAATTTCCATTTGCTAGAAAGGTAGGCAGGTTTGTAGTGAATACAGGGGAGTTTGAACCAGGCAGCACGTGTGATGCTTTAGTTCCAAATTTAGGCAATCGACTTAGAATTATGGGATTTACAAAATCTTATCGAACCTGCAGAATCTGAACCAGAGCGTTTTCAAAATCTTGTGAAAAGGCACTGTCACTTCAGACAGAAAGTTGTATGGTGAATAGAATTTTTCATCCTTAAGCAGGAAACGGGCAAACCCATAAATAAGATGATTTCAATATGCTTCCACCCATTTCCAACCAGCAATCATTAATTGTCTGCATATAGAATAATTTTAGGACTGAACTGAGGCATCGTCATTAACAGTGAGAGTTTACCCCATTATGCTTATAACATACTCGAACCCTTCCTCTTACTTCAGTGGTGGGGCTCCGGCTAAAAAAAAACTGAGGATTAAAAAAGTAAAATATTAGAGTGACAGTTAGTTTGTTGTTGCTTTTTTTAATTATTCTAATGTGGCTCGTGGACCTCTGAAATCTATTTATTACCAAGTTCACAGAATATTTGTATAAGATAGATTTATCTAAAGGGTTGATTTTCAGCTGGCTCAACAATTAAATTTGACTCGGAGAGTGTTGAGAGAATTGAAGTTATCATCTTTTAATAACAAAAAAAATTTAATAACAAAAACTTGATCATTAAAACTACTTCCTAATTAGTTCCCAATAAAAATACTTGACCCTAAAAATGTTGACAAAATTAAACCCATCATCTCTCCCAAAAAACAATTAATAACAAAATTACTAAACATCTATAAACCAGCATAGTCAGATTAAATATCGTTAGTGAAGGTGGATCGGTATTAATGAAACGCTAACATTCGTGAATTTACTAAGAGATCAAACTCCTTATTCCAAAAGGCCAATTCTACAAGGGTAGATCATCACAATCTTTGGTCAAGCCATGTGATTAAATAATTCATTAAAACTCACATTATAGCAAGGGTACTTCTGCGATTATTAGCAGTAATAAGTGCAGCCAAAAGTCCCGTTGATTAATGGAGATAATGAGAGCATTTTTTTTTAATGATCAAGAGGAGTTCATTTCCAAAGTTATTGGAAGTTTAAATGTTAGGACAAGGTTTCATGTTTAAATTTTTAGTTATCTATGTAATTATTTGTTGAATTTAGCTAAATTTAACTAACCATATTGTTTAATCTAGAAATTAAATATTATAGTGATAATAATTGAAATTGATACCGTAATCGAAATTATAGTGATAAAAGTCGAAATTGATTGATCCATATCAATTGATGAGATAGAAAGCGCTTGAGGGGCTTACCATTATAGATAGAGGAGACGCATACATGCAAATGGAGAATATGGCAGCAGCAAACCCACAAAATAACTTCCTTGCTTGTCCATGAAGCGCCAAGAGCGATACCAGGGCCACCAGAGCAAAAAATGAGAGCACACTTACCAGAAGACCAAATATTTTCACCTGTTTCATATTTCACCATTAAAATGTGATCACCACATTCAAACTAATTCACGAATGAGTAGTGTACTTACTCTGTATTTCTTGTCTCGAATATAGAAGAGGAACACAATCACGTAGCAGAGTTCAAGGACCGCCCCAGTTCCATTAACTGTGCTAACGAGAATGTTATTGGGCGATACAAAAGGGAGGCCATACCATGCAGAAAGCAAGCAATTCAAAAGTGTAGAAATATAAGGGAATCCAGAGAACTGTTCAGTCGATTTCATCTTAATAATCTTCCATAAGGTAATCCTGAAACAGCAGATAGATCATAAACTATAGGAACAATATCAATTAAATTTCTCATTGAAGGACAGCATAGGTTAGAGAAAACTTACAAGGGAACTAAGAAGAGTATCAGGGCAGTGATATTCCCTGTCATGAGAAAACATATTCAGCATTAGGAAGCCTGCAACAAACTTCATGTGACCATATATATATGAAATTAAAAGTTTGACAGAGAGAATATGCATACCGAAGATCCCGAAAATGAAATGTGCAACAAACATTTTGGTAGCTTTGAGTACAATAGCCTGGTTCCAACGGTATGAATGAAGCTTACTGAAAACCAAAAACAACAATAAGCATGGAGGGGCATTGTGAAAACCAAATTATTTATAAACCTTGTAGAAGGATATCCGAGCCTATCCAAAGTCAGGTATTAGCTGGTGCCCCAATAGTTTTACATAGTTTAATTGACGTGTGAGATTTGATACCGGTTGATATTTTGGGGTTAGGTAAGGTATAGTTTTGATGTATTCATATTTGTCATATGTGTAAAAGTTTTATGACAAAAGGGAATTTAAATTTGAAGTGGATTCCGTTAAGTATAGTTTTGATGTATTCATATATGAGTTTTTTTAAGTGTTATTTTTTAGATGTTTTGGAGATTTAGGTGTGGATCTGGTTGAAAAGTTTGAGGATTCAGCACCCTGAAAATTCTCTAGGGTACTTCGATTGTGCAATGGTTACTTATCAAGCTTGTGATTTTAATGAATTCCTGCAGGATTTTAGAGAAATTAGACCGGAAAAAACCACAAGAAAAGCTTCCAAAAAATCTCACTAAAAACAACTCCATTTACATATGTAATATGTGTAAATATTTTATTCGAAAAGAAAATTAAATTTTTAAAATTAAACTTTTAAATAAAATTGTGTAATTTTTTTTTGGAATATGATTGGAAATGGATGAAGTTTTGATAATTAATTAAAATTGGAATTTTGGTAATATGTATTTTTTAAGTTTTATAATTTGAATCTAATTATTAATAAATGGTTTTATTATACTAATTATTTTTTTTAATTATTTTTGTTGAATAATTTTTTAAATGGTTTTTTATAATATATATATATATATATATATATATATATATATATATATATTACTTTTTGATGGTTAGTGTAGTTGGAGAAGTCCATATTGTTAAAGCAGCTTTATATTGAAAAGTTGTGTTCAAATTTCTAGAATCAAATTTCATGATTGAACAAGTATCATCCATCTCCAAAAACCATATACTACACAAATATATATATATATATATATATATATATATATATATATATATATATATATATATATATATATATATATATATATATATATATATATATATATATTATTTTGAGTATACCCATAACTTTTAAAAAAGGAAAGATAAAAAAATTTCATATATTACACATAAAATCTCTCTTAAAACTAAAATTTGTTACAAATATAAGACTAGAAAGAAAGTCCATGACATGTTGAACCAACATCACCCATCTCCAAATTAAACTACATTTATAAAAATAGTTTATATGTTATTTGAACTACATTTATAAAAATAGTTTATATGTTATTTTAAAGTTTGATTGTGAAATTTAATTTTCAAGGAATTAAGTGAACTATAATATTTTTTATTATAAATTCTAATTTTAGAGGATCAACAGAATTATGATGATATTATTATTTAAGAGAAAAGAAAAAAAAGTAAATTATCAAATTTATTTTCTTTCATATTTTTAAAAAATTTAAAAAAAATTATCATTCAAATCTAAGAATTAATAAATAATTTTTAAAAACTTTTAAATAAATTATCAAATTTACTTACTTTCTCTTTTTAGTTTTATTATTTAAATATAAAAATAGTAATTTTATTATTAAATCTAAAAATTAATAAATAGTTTCAAACTAGTAATAATGATTTTCGTTAATTTTTTATTTATTTTTCTTTTATTAATGAGTATCCCAAGCAAAAGTTTTATCAATCCAAAAACCAAAAGATAATGTTAACTAATAATAATTTAAAAGTAGGCGACCCCATAGCGGACTTTTGGGCTCTTGTTGAAGCATAAGTTAATTGCTATTGTGTGCGGCTTGCAGGCTGTTGCACCTAGCCTAGGTTTATAGTGGCAGCCAGTTGGATTTGAACCCGGACCTTGCTCAAGAACTCTCACCCGTTACTGATTGTCCTAGATCTTTAATATATATATATATATATATATATATATATATAATTTAAAATAAAACTTTCAATAATCTTATTAAAAAAATTAATTAAAATATCTAATCCCAAAAGAATCAAGGACATCGACCCATAACTTTCCATAAGTTTAAAAAGGAAAGATAAAAAGTTTTACATATTACATATCACAGATAAAATAAAATAACCCTAAAAAATGTTAGAATGATGTTTAGATTCAGACTCATTGTTGGCCCATTGGTTGTCTCTAATACCATGTCCCACAGAATTTAACAAAGATGGTCATTCCACTCCGTGTCACCGAGGAGTTTAATGGCGTTTGGCAGTTCACAGTCAGACGATGTGATTGCCTGCCGATTAATGTTGGAGTGTTGCGGGAGAGATCTTTTCGAATTGAAAAGACTGGCAACTCACACGCACTTTTTAATAACAAATTTCACGTTATACTTTGACTTTTTCTGACTTTTTTTAATCTTTTTTTTTGCCCCTCTTACATCTATTTATATTCAGCGATTGATCTGATCTCTCACCTAGTCCTGATGATGAACCACACTGGTTGGTTCGAAACGCGTCGACTTTGTTTATGATAATGTGATTATTACCAAAAAATTTCTTCATAATTTATTGATGGATCACAAAGCCATAAATCTATTAATAATATGATTATTAAGAATTTAATTTTATGATTGTATATAAAATTTTTCTGTAATCATATTTAATAGAATAAATTATGATTTTTCTATAATCATATTTAATAAAATAAATTAGTTATCATAATAATGTGATTATTTGCTAGAATTATTTTAAATAATAATACCATTACCATATTAATATTAGTATTTCTAAATTATTGTGAAAAAAAGCAAATAGGTTTAAATTAATGTGATGTTACAGAGAAAGATACATGTTCAAATTCTGTCTAAGATACCAATCTAAACAGTATCATAAAAATAAACCTCACAATAAAAACACCTTCAACATAATAATAATAAAGCATATAATCAAAAAAATGATAAATCTGCCAATACAAAACCGCGGCTTGCGAAAACCATGCAAAATTTAATTTAATCACAATCAATATTTTAATCAAATTACCGACCTGCTGTCAGTGTTTTGAAACGTGAGAACCATTGGAAGAGAATAATATCATGTGCATATCAATCCAAGGAAAAGAAAAATGGAGACGGCAGTAGCAGGGAGGCCCATGATCACCGGCGCCGGCCCACAAATGAACGATCATGAAAACGACATTTGCTTTCTGGACCCGTGATACCAAAAAAGCTGATCGGCGGAATATGTCAAGAAGATTTATAAATGTAAAGTGAAACCAACAAAGCAATAAGATGAAGGTGGTGTGGATGTAAAGTGTACGCAAGGTTTATCAGCCAGCGAAGTCGAATTTAATTTGGATTTCTGCTACCATCTTTGGCAGATTTTTATTCTGCAAAAAGTCAAATTGTCCACAGCTTTCTCAGAATCAGTAAAGTTTTCTATAACGAATTGGAGCACTCTACCTATTAGAAGTTAATTGGGAGATGTTTATGATTTTTTTGTGCCAAAGTTTTTAAGTAATATTGTAAAATTAAATTAAGTTTAAGTTGTATAGTATAAATGAATTCAGCCCATAAATCACTCAATTTCTTTGAAGTGTACGAAATTTACTGTGTCACTGTGGAATGACGCAGCTGGGGTACCTTGAAAGGCAACGATAATTGTGAAAAACACGCGAAGAACAATAATTGTTGAACTTTTAGCCGTGCCGTATTACAATCAAATAACTCAGATTCTGCGTGCAGTGATAGTATTTTAAAATCAACTCGATTGGTTCATAAAAGCTCCATAAAGTGTCCAGAAATTATTGTCATCAGTGTAAAATCCAAAGGGAGGGTTCATGATTATTGAACTCTGAACTATGCCGTGGGAGAATCAAAAGTGCGTGGGATAATTGAAGTTTATTGTTATTGTCTTAAATCCATAGGTGATGATAAATGATAATGATGAAGCAGCATGCCAAGAAGGGTAAAGTTTCATTTTCAACTTTGCCTTAGCTAGAATTATAATAAGTTACGTAGTTTTAAGATTAAAAAAAATTCAGATCTTTGTTAAAGACACTACATAGAGGTTAAACTTACCAGTAATATTGTACATTGCATCATGTTATTTGTAATTGACTTTTCAAAAATATAAAGTGATATATTATATATTTTAGAAATAAAAAATAGTTTAGAAATGAAAAGAAACATAGATATGACATAAATGAAATTTGTATTTATAAGAATTTGATAGTTTATTAAATAAATAAATAAATGTATATTACTAAAGAGGAAGAAGTAGAATCGAAAATAAATTTAGTTTGAAAAAGTGTTTTATTATTTTTTAAGTAATAATTATTTTGTTTGAATAAATAATTAATAATATTATTATTTATAAATTAGATAAAAAAATTTGGGATTAATTATATCATTAGACTAAATCCTAATGATGTGATTACTTCGAAAGATATTTATCTACTTTATGGATTACAAAAGTCTTTGTTCTAATATTTAAAAATTATTAAATTATTATTATTATTATATATGAGAATTTTGTTAAATTTAATTAAAAATCTAACTTTTAAATTTAATAATTTATAAATATTAGAACAAAGACTTTTGTAATCCATAAAGTAGATAAATATCTTTCGAAGTAATCACATCATTAAGATATATATATATATATATATATATATATATATATATATATAAATTAATAATATAAAATGATAAATTAGAAATTGGTTTCGATACGATGAACGTAAGATCCGAGAGGGCCTAGGGAAATATATATATATATATATATATATATATATATATCAGAGAGTTTCGTTAAATTTAATTAAAAATCTAACTTTTAAATTTAATAATTTATAAATATTAGAACAAAGACTTTTGTAATCCATAAAGTAGATAAATATCTTTCGAAGTAATCACATCATTAAGATATATATATATATATATATATATATATATATATATCTTTAAATTAATAATATAAAATGATAAATTAGAAATTGGTTTCAGTCCCGATACGATGAACGTAAGATTCGAGGGGGCCTAGGGAATGTGCCCACCACCTTTCCCACATAGCCGCGGGTAAATGAGGATGGTGTGACTCATCCTATGCACGTTACCAAATGCACCCACCGGATTGGAGTTCAATAAAGGAGCATGGTTATGGTATTTTTTTTGTGTTTTGGTGGTGATGTTGAAGGGTTGTCGTAGGAGCGAGCACAAAATCTTTAAATTAAAAATATAAAATTAGAAATTAGAAATTGGTTTCGGTCCCGATACGATGAGCGTAAGATCCGACGGGGCCTAGGGAATGTGCCCACCACCTTGCCCACATAGCCACAAGTAAATGAGGATGGTGTGACTCATCCTATGCACGCTGCCACATGCACCCACCCAATTGGAGTTCAATAAAGGAGCATGGTTGTGGTATTTTGTTTGTGTTTTGATGGTGAGGTCGAGGTGCCAACCTACCCAATTCATGCGCCCTCAAATAGTAACGGTGTTTTCGAATTCTCGTATAGTCTCATCCTTGGATCGTGCTTGGTGAAGTGTGGTTCTTTCGTGAAATTGGAGAAGTGGAAGAGGGTGGGCCTTTCAAGTGACAAGAGAGGAAACTAGGCATTGAAGGTTGTTGAGTGACGAAGTTCTAGTGTGGTAGGGGCGTTGTGACCCCGACATCTTGGAGATAAGCAGTGGGAGATAAATTTGCAACTAATGTTGGGCAAGTGGAGAAGAGGGAATAATTTTAGTTGCAACGAAAAAAATCAGTTGGTGACTCGTAAGTTGGGTTGTGAAGGTCAATGTTGGCCTCAGATTGAACTCTTGGCCACTAGCAAGCTGGTATTTTCCCTCCATCTTCACATTATTATTCTCTTCATTTTGTGTAGTAATGTGGGTCAAGGTTGTGTCAATTCTAATTTTATTGTGGTCTATACACTCTTGTTAAGTCTAGGGTTTGGCATGGCGTTGGGAGGGAACCTTGAGTTTATATTAATTCTGGCAATGGAAATCATATATTGATTATGTGGTAGGTTAACCTTCTTGCGCCCTCTAGAACTCATTCAAATTGGTGCAATTATCATTTATTGGGTGTGTTGTGGAGTTTGAATTTTACTATATGTCGTTTAGCCTTGGAAATTTTTGGTTTCTCAAGGATTTGTTCCAATCCCAAAGTACATGCACATGAGGCTTTTGATTCTGGTACTTTGCGGTCAATGTTTGGTGATTAGGAGATCATGAATTTTGCTCAAAATTTAAAGTGCTCGAAACTATACCGAACCTGAGCGACCGGGTAGATCTCGTCGTTCTGATTCTGGCGCTGTGAACGGTTCGAAAAAACGATGGCGTATGAGAGAGATATCGTGTTCTGATCAATTTCCCAAATAGCTAAAATTTTGTGACAGGGTTGACTAGGATGCCCAGTCAGCATGAAGGTACAATTAGCAAAAATGGAATATTTTAGGAATATTCCATTTTCTCTAGACTAGTGATGTTTCGCCATGTGGCGCATTCAGGAACGTTGGATTTGGTTGTATGTGATTTGATAGACCAATGGATGGGTGACACGTGGCCAACCTAGAGGCTGCCACGTGTCCCCTATATAGTTTACTAAAATTATCGTTGGGGTCTGGGTGATTCAACCCCGCGACCTCTGGTGTGCCAGCAAAGAGTTTTGTTGTCCGAGCTACCACTTAAGTCTTAACCTTATAGTGCGTCGGTGCTATTTAAATTTTACAAAGGTTGCACATGGGGGATGGGGGACCGCTGACGATCCCAACCCACCGGCGGCCCCATTTGTAATGGTCACATGAACGACAAACAACACCATGACATTTGTTGTTAACTTCAACCAAACCACGACATTAACTTAATACTGTTCACATTGATATTGCTCTAACAGTTATGTATTAACTCTAACAGTTCGTAAAACCTGCGGCATTTAAAACACATGGCTATCACATGCAAGCCATCACCCAACTGTTTCCGCGCAATTGCGGTCCAACAGTTCCATAACCGTAAACTTCGACAGTTTGAACTCAAACTTATCACATGCACTTTCCTGCCCGTAACCTTAAAATTTATTGCGACGGTTAGTTCGTTGGTGGGATAGTTAGCGCTTCACTAAGAATTTGGAGTTTGGCCAAAATTAACTGCAGACAAGTGCAGTTCTCCACAATTAGTGGAGGTTTTGTAGCTGTCATTGTGAAAATGACTAGGGAGGTCAATTTTCGACCAATTTGTGTGAAACAAGAGTCTACCTAGACTAATTTGAGCATTCTGGAGCCATTGGTGTAGAGAAAATAGCCATTGGAGGCTTGTAAACATATGTATTTGTAATTTTGAGCATAATTACAAAGTGGGACATGCCATTAGGAGCTGGGCCAGCAGATGTAGCCCAAGAGGGGTGAACTACTTCATCATGCCTATTGTGTAAATCTTATGTGTGATGTTATTTCTCTGTTATACATTGTTGTTCAGTGTTTCTTAGGCTTATTTACATGCTTAAAACTCACAAATTCATCTATGTTTCATGGTTAAATTTATTATACCTTAAGCAAACAAATGGAGACAAATACGTACATGTTTTATAATTGAAAAGACACTTAGAACAAAAAACTAATACAATCCTTTCAGATCATGTTGGTATCGGAGCTAGAGTTTATTCTCTGGTGTTGTTGTGTGAAAATATTTGTTTAACTGTTTGCAAGTGTTCACATGCTTACTATTCTCAAGCTTAAGAGAGGAGAAGGCAAATTAGTGGAAGTAAGAGGTTCTCAAAGTGAGCCACGGAAAAAGAGGGCAAGGTTTCCACATTCTTCGCCACCTAGTTCACCTCCAAAAGAATCAGAAGTAGCATTAAGCATGCCTCCAAAGGAAGAATAAATCCATGAAGAAGTGGCTCCCAAAGAATAAGAAAGAGTGTTCAGGAAAGCATTCCTTGACCTGACTGAGATGGTGAGAGTCCTTTATCAAGAAAGGAATGAGAGACCAAAAGGAGAAGGATCCAAACTTCACAAGGAAGGACAGGGATCATCAGGAGGTCAAAATGATGACGATAAATCAAAGAAGGGAATTGGAGGAAATGGAGGTAGTGGAAAGTCACCATCCTCACCCTCATCATCATCACCCTCTACTTCATCTTCAGTACATCATCCACATAAGTCAAAGAACACTGGTAAAATTCCTTGTTCTAAAACTTGATGTTAAGTTTGAATTGCCAATGTTTAATGGTGAAGTCAATGCAAAAAATATTGATAATTAGATTAGGAAATTGGAGGTCTATTTGATAATTCAGAACCTTCATGATGATGATACCAAAATCCAACTAGCTTCAATGAGAATGGAAGGTGTAGCACTTGTTTGGTGGGAAGCCAAGAAAAAGAAGGAGATTAAGAAGCATGGTAAGATTATCCTATCATGGACTGATTTCATTACTACAATAAAACAACAGTTTTATCTATTAGCTCACATGCAGAAAGCCATAATGAACTGGAAAAAATTTAGACAATTGAAAGGACAGAATGTGCAAGAATACACCCAAGAATTTAGGAGAAGAGCTCTCTTATTAGGGGTAGATTTGCAGAGCCAAGATACTTTTCTCAAGTACATAGGAGGCTTACATAGCTACCTAAAACATACTATTCTCCTGTTTAACCCTACAAGTCTAGATTAATTTTGTGTTCAAGCCACACCTCTAGAAGCTAGAGGGAAAAACATTACTGATGAGGGTAGAAAGAAACCTTTTAAGGGAAAAAAAAAAAAAGACCTCAAAAGGTAAGGAGAAAAATAATGCATCTGTCAAGAAAGAGGGAGAAAAAGTGCTTTGTAAAAATTGTTCAAGAGAAGGCCATAATGAAAATCAAGGTTGGAAATTACATCCTGAAAAGAGACCCAAGTATAAGAACAACAAAGGGAAACAGAACACTACAACTACAACTCAACATGATTTAGGAGAGGATTCTGGTGATGAATCTAAAATTACAGCCATGGGATTGAATAAGATGAAGGGGAAAGAAATTGAAACTAAACCCAGTACTAGTGCATCTAATTGTCACATACAAGCTCCAAATGAAGAAGAGAGAATTGAACTGTTTCATGTGAGGGTCATATCCAAACATACCAAGATTGACACACTTTTTGACTGTGGGTCACAAGCAAAATTAATCTCTAAAGACTTGGTCAAGAAACTTAATCTTGAGACCATTCCACATCCAAAACCATATCCACTTGGGTGGATTTGTAAGGATGCAAATTTACAGGTTTCAAAGAAGTGCATATTGCGGTTTGCAATAACTGCACATTTTGTTGACACAGTTTTATTAGATGTGGTTCCACTTTATATTACAGGTATTGTGTTGGGTAGTCCTTACTTTTATGACATGAAATCTATCTTCCGTCGCCATGAGAATAAATACCATTTATTCAAATATGGCAAGGAGTACATTGTTAGAGCACATCACAAGAAGACAAATATTTCTATGGTAAATGCTGGATAGGTAAAAAGGCTGGTGAATTCAAGTAATAATTTTTTTATTCTAATGATTAAGCCTAAAGATGATTTTAATCATGAATCATTTGAGGATTGTGATCCTAAGTTGAAATCATATTTATATGATGTAGTTGATGCACATCATGAGATGTTTCAGGAGCCAACAGGATTGCCTCCAAAAAGGGAGATTCAACATGAGATTCAGTTGCAACAAGATTTTCCTCTTCCAAACATCAGCATGTATCGCATGTCGATAATGGAGAATGTTGAAATTAAGAGGAAAATCAAGGACATGTTGGACAAGGGACTCATAAGGCCAAGCACTTCACCATGTGGTTCACCCATAGTCTTGATTCCGAAGAAATATGGGACTTGGCACATGTGTGTAGACTTCAGAGATTTGAACAAGATAACGGTAAAGAATCGATACCCACTCCCAAGGATAAATGATTTTCTTGATCAACTGAAAGAAGAAAATATTTTCACTAAGTCAGATTTACGAAGTGGATATCATCAAGTAAGAATTGTAGAAAGTGATATATGGAATACTGCATTCAAAACCAAACAAGGACTCTTTGAGTGGTTGGCTATGCCATTTGGTTTGTGTAATGCACCGGCAAATTTCATGCGTGTTATGGATAATGTTTTGCGTCCATTTATGGATGACTTTGTGATTGTGTATTTATATGATATAATAATTTTCAGAAAAAAAGAGAGAAGAACATGTCTTGCATACATGTAAAAATGGTGCTTGATGTTTTGAAGAAAGAGAAATTATTTCTTAAGATGTCTAAGTGTGAGTTCGGAAAGACTTCTCTGGTTTATTTGGGACACATTGTAGGAGGAGGCGAGTTGAGAATTTATCTTTCTAAAGTGGAAGCCATTTTTTATTTGCCCACTCCCAAAACAGTAACCAAGGTAGGAAGTTTCTTAGGCGCAACTCATTATTGGAGAAAGTTTATTGCTAACTTTTCTGCCATAACAGCTCCTATGCATGCAGTGACAAGTGTGAAGAAAGGCTTCCAATGGGTAGGAAAACAACAAAAAGATTTTGAAGCTTTAAAGACAAGATCAGTTCAACTTCAGTCCTTGCATTACCAAATTTGAGATAGCCATTTGAGATGCAAACCAATTCTAGTGATTATGCCATGGGCGCAGTACTTGTGCAACATGGTAAGCCTATCTCTTTTCATTCTGAAACATTAAATGGTGTTGTAACTAATTATCCTACATATGACAAAGAGCTGTATGTGTTTGTACAAAGCATCAAGAAGTGGAAACACTACTTGATGGGTAAAGAGACGATTATACATACCGATAACCAACCATTACAGTACTTCCAATCACAAACAAAATTGCAACAATCGCGACATTTCAAATGGATGGGATTTCTTCAATAGCTTCACTTGGTTATAAGGTACAAGAAAGGTATTTTCAATAACGTTGCTAATATGATTTCAAGGCCAATCATAAGTGCTTCTACTTTACTTAAAAATGATTCTATTGTACATGAGAGTTACATAGAAAAATATGCACATGAAGCTTATTTTCAAGATGTGTATGCTAGTTTGAGTGAAGGGAATCAAATTGAGGAAAATGATTATCAAATGCATAACAATTTTTTGTTTCATCTGTGCAAGATGTGTATACCACAAGGAGAGAGGCTTAGTGTCATGAGAGAGGCTCATTCATCTCTTATTGCTGGACACTTTGGGGTAAGAAAAACGGTGGCGCATCTACATAGGTATTGTTATTGGCCTTGCATGATAGATAGTGTGTCACATTTTATAAGAGGTTGTCCTATGTGTGCAACAAGCAAGCCTAGCAATAAGAAGCTTGGGTTGTACACGCCACTACCGGTACCATCAAGGCCATGGGAGAGTGTCTCCATGGATTTTGTTGGAGGTCTACCTATGTCAAGAAAACAACATGATTATCTTTATGTAGTTGTGGATAGAATCAGTAAAATGTGTATAATATGCCATGTAAGAAAACCATTACCGTTATTGTTGAACTTCATTTTCAACATGTATGGGTTTATTATGGATTTCAAACTTCTATTGTTAGTGACATGGATTCCAGGTTCATTGGGAATTTTTCATCCAATCTTTGGAAGATGATGCACACAAAGTTGAAAAAGAGTACTGCTTTTCATCCACAAACTGATGGCCAAACCGAATGTTATGCGGAATTATGAGTTACGGATAAATCATTCTTCCCTAGATAGGTGCTAATCTAGAACAACAGGTCAAAGACTTTACGACTATATTTCCTAACTGTAAACAGACACACAGAATGAAACAAGAAGCTTACTTGGAGTCCAAGCGCTTCCAAAATCTCCTTCTGTCTCTTTTGTTGTAGCTTCAAATTCCAGCCGGCTGTGCAAAATATTTCCTGCAAGAATGAACACTAAACAACAAGAGATAGCAATAATACAGATGTTTATTCAAGTTATTTAGCTAAATCAATAAAGCATAAACCAAATACATCAAATAAGAAATCATGATATGGAGAATCAAAGCTTATACAGATGCATATAGGGAAAAATAAGCAGTAATCTTTATTAATGATAGAAGGGGAGGTTACAAACCAGTGATTGATTTAGTGTCACCATCTCCATCATCATCCCAGCCTCATCACAATGTAGATCTCCAGCAATATGTCACTCAAATCAACTCCTCAATTGAAATTACACTAGCATTTCTCTACTCAAATTATTCCTTATCAAACACTAAGATCTGTGCTCAATTTATAGAGGATTTGAAGGTATTTTTACAATCAATGAATTTCCAATTATAGGCAAGACATGTTCCCAATATTATAGATGTCAAATGGACACTTGGATTCAAAGCTTGACACATGTGAACTCTTCTAGAAGGCATTGGCCAAGTGGAGATTCCATAGCAATGAAAATTTCGCTCCCAATGTGACCAACACACCTATGAATGTCAGGAAGTGCTTTGCAGAACAACCTTGCATGGGGCTACCTGCATATGCAATGCACTTAGTCCTTTTAAAGGCAACGTTGATGAGCTCTCATATGATATATTATAAACTTCAAATCTTGGAAACCTTTGCAGATGAAAGTCTTGAATGATTTGTCTTGTTCTTTGTCTTAGGGCATGTAGCAGCTAAAATGATAGGGAATGATAGACCCTTAATCATTGGTCCTAGAGATGATGTCCAATTAACCAGGTCATTGGGAATGATGCCCAAATTGACCTATAACAAATTTCCCCCTAAAGCATGAAGTCAAAATAATAATAACATTTTGATTGATATGCTTTACACTGTGATTGTCCGGAGATGAATCAGAGTGGCAACCTGCATCAATATTACAATACATTACATCATGATATATCCTCTTTAATCATAATTGTTGAGGGTAGGCATTCCCATGTTCAGCACATAAACTATCTAATAGCATGTACATAATTTAGAAAGTCGTCTACATTGGAATGTTGCCCAATATAGACATGCCTACAGATATAGGCCGATGTTCGGTTGACAATTTGTATGTAAGGTCACTGTATAGATGATGTGTACAAAAATCCTGAAATCGTAGCTCGGATGGATGAAACTAGATCTGGGGTCTTCTTATCTTGTTTACACGATCATTTGGGTACAAGTCTAGCCATGCGAATATATGATTTGTAGTCGAACATGGTAAGACGTTGTTTGATTACCAACCAATGATGTGACCTGTTAACAAATGCGAAAGAACCACCATTACTGTCAATGGCCCTCAAGGTACTGCAGTACATTTTGTAAAGCGTGAATAGATGATTTGATGTCGAACGCCAAACAAAATATTTCAATCAAAAGTATGGAAGCGAGGATCTTGTCGATGCAGTAACAAGCCTCATGGTACTGGAATCAGAAGACCTCAAAAGGTAAGGGCAAAAAGAATGCATCTATCAAGAAAGAGGGAGAAAAAGTGGTTTGTAAACAATTTTCAAGAGAAGGCCATAAGGAAAATCAAGGTTGGAAATTACATCCTGAAAAGAGACCCAAGTATAAGAACAACAAAGGGAAGCAGAAAACTACAGCTACAACTCAACATGGTTTAGGAGAGGATTCAAGTGATGAACCTAAAATTATAGCCATGGGTTGAAGAACATGAAAGGGAAATAAATTGAAACTAAACCTAGTACTAGTACATCAAATTGTCACATACAAGCTCCAAATGAAGAAGAGAGAATTGAACGGTTTCATGTGAGGGTCATATCCAAACATACCCAGACTGACACACTGTTTGACAATGGGTCACAAGCAAACTTAATCTCTGAAGACTTGGTAAAGAAACTTAATTTTTAGACCATTCCACATCCAAAACCATATCCACTTGGGTGGATTTGTAAGGATGAAAATTTACAGGTTTCAAAGAAGTGCATATTGCGGTTTGCAATAACTGCACATTTTTTTGACACAGTTGAATTAGATGTGGTTCCGCTTGATATTACAGGTATTGTGTTGGGCAGTCCTTACTTGTATGACAGGAAAGCTATCTTCCATCACCATGAGAACAAATACCATTTATTCAAATATGGCAAGGAGTACATTGTTAGATCACATTGCAAGAAGACAAATATTGCTATGGTAAATGCTAGACAGGTAAAAAGGCTGGTGAATTCAAGTAAGAATTTTGTTCTTCTAATGATTAAGCCTAAAGATGATTTTAATCATGAATCGTTTGAGGATTGTGATCCTAAGTTTAAATCAGATTTATATGATGTAGTTGATGCACATCATGAGATGTTTCAGGAGCCAACCGGATTTCCTCCAAAAAGGGAGATTCAACATGAGATTCAGTTGCAGCAATATTGTCCTCTTCCAAACATCGGCATGTATCGCATGTCAATAATGGAGAATGTTGAAACTCAGAGGCAAATCAAGGACATGTTGGACAAGGGACTCATAAGACCAAGCACTTCGCCATGCGGTTCACCCATATTCTTGATTCCGAAGAAAGATGGGACTTGGTGCATGTGTGTAGACTTCAGAGCTTTGAACAAGATAACAGTAAAGAATCAATAACCGCTCCCAAGGATAAATGATTTTCTTGATCAGCTGAAAGAAGCAAAGCTTTTCACTAAGTTAGATTTACGAAGTGGATATCATCAAGTAAGAATTACAGAAAGTGATATATGGAATACTACATTCAAAACCAAACAACGACTCTTTGAGTGGTTGGTTATGCCATTTGGTTTGTGTAATGCACCGACAACTTTCATGCGTGTTCTGGATAATGTTTTGCATCCATTTCTTCATGAATTTGTGATTGTGTATTTATATGATATACTAATTTTCAGCAAACAAGAGAAGAACATGTCTTGCATGTAAAAAGGGTGCTTGATGTGTTGAAGAAGGAGAAATTATTTCTTAAGATGTCTAAGTGTGAGTTCTGAAAGACTTCTCTCGTTTATTTGGGACACATTGTAGGAGGAGGCAAGTTGAGAATTGATCCTTCTAAAGTGGAAGCCATTTTGAATTGGACCACTACCAAAACAGTAACCAAGGTAAGAAATTTCTTAGGCGCAACTCAGTATTGGAGAAATTTTATTGCTAATTTTTCTGCCATAGCAGTTCCCATGCATGCAGTGAAAAGTGTGAAGAAAGGCTTCCAATGGGGAGGAAAATAGCAGCAATATTTTGAAGCTTTAAAATACAAGATCAGATTAGCTTCGGTCCTTGCATTACCGAATTTGAGACAGCCATTTGAGATACAAACCGATGCTAGTGATTATGCCATGGGTGCAGTACTTTTGCAGCATGGTAAGCCTATTGCTTTTCATTCTGAAACATTCAATGGTGTTGTAACTAATTATCCTACATATGACAAAGAGCTGTATGCATTGGTACAAAGCTTCAAGAAGTGGAAACACTAATTGATGGGTAAAGAGATGATTATACATACCGATCACCAACCATTACAGTACTTGCAGTCGCAAACAAAATTGCAGCAATCACGAAATTTTAGATGGATGGGATTTCTTCAACAGTTTAACTTGGTTATAAGGTACAATAAAGGTATTTTCAATAAATTTGTTGATATGCTTTCAATGCTAATCATAAGTGCTTCTACTTTACTTAAAAATGATTCTATTGTACATGAGAGTTACATAGAACAATATGCACATGATGCTGAATTTCAAGATGTGTATCCTAGTTTGAGTGAAGGGAATCAAGTTGAGAAAAATGATTATCACATGCATAAAAAAAAAAAAATTTCATTTGGAAAGTTGTGTATACCACAAGGAGAGAGGCTCATTCGTCTCTTATTGCTGGACACTTTGGGGTAATCAAAACGGTGGCACATCTACAAAGGTATTGCTATTGGCCTCGCATGATAGAGAGTGTGTCACGTTTTATAAGAGGTTGTTCTATGTCTGCAACAAGCAAGCCTAGCAATAGGAAGCTTGGGTTTTACATGCCACTATCGGTACCATCAAGGCCATGGGAGAGTGTCTCCATGGACTTTTTTGGAGGTCTACCTATGTCAAGAAAACAAGATGATTATCTTTATGTAGTTGTGGATATATTCAGTACAATGTGTATACTTATGCGATGTAAGAAAACCATTACTACTGAAAAAACTGCTGAACTTTATTTTCAACATGTATGGGTTTATTATGGATTTCCAACTTCTATTGTTAGTGACATGGATTCTAGGTTCATTAGGAATTTTTGGTCCAATCTTTGGAAGATGATGGACACAAAGTTGAAAAAGAGTATTGTTTTTCATCCACAAACTGATGGCCAAACTGAGGTGGTGAATAGAACCAGTGTGCTTCTATTAAGAAGATATTGTAGCAATCATCCCAAGTTGTGGGATGAACAACTGCATTACATTCAGAACGCTTACAACTGGGCCACGCACTCTTCTACAAATACTTCACCTTTTGAAGCATGCTTTGGGTATTTGCCAAAATCACCATTAGAATTCATCTCTGAGAAGGATGTTGCAATTGGTGGGCATAGTGATATTGACAAGGCTCGAAATTTCATTGAGAAAATTCAGATTATTCATCAATAAGTTCAAGAACAACTTGAGAAGATTCAAAGCAAATACAAGGAGAGGATTGACAAACATAGAGTTGAGCGCAAGTTTCAAGAAGGAGATGAGGTATAGTTGCACATAAGAAAAGAAAGGATGCAAGGAGAAGGTAAAAATCTCAAGCCCATTTTTTATGGTCCATTCAAGATCATCAAGCAAGTTGGTAACAATGCATTTCAACTTGACTTGCCTTCATATATGCAAATGTATTCAGTTTTCAATGTTGAAAATTTACGTTTGTATGAGCCCCCTTTGATCGATGATCAAGGGATTGATGTTTAGTTGCCTTCTATTGAAGATTTCTCGCCAGAATTTCTTGATGAGCTCAAGGAGGATACCATCCTTGAAAGGAGGACAAGAGCATCTAAGAGGGGAAGTGTCGACTACCTTCGAGTTGGGCTTAAAGGTAGTAAGCTAAGAAAGGAAAAGTGGATGGAAGTTGGAAAGGTGAAGGAGTTGTACCCTCATATACTGAACAGGTAATCAAATTATTTTGAGGTCCGAAAGCTTCACAATGGGGAGGTGTGATTAGGAGATCATGATTTTTTCTCAAAATTGAAAGTGCTCAAAACTGTACCAAACCTAAGCGACTGGGTATATCTCGTTGTTTTGATTCTGGTGCCACCAATGGTTCGAAAAACTGATGTCGTATGAGGGAGATATCGCGTTCTGATCGATTTCCCAAAATGCAAAAATTTTGTGACAGGGTTGACTAGGATGCCCAGTCAGCATGCAGGTACAGTTAGCAAAAATAGAATATTCTGGGAATATTCTATTTTCTCTAGACCATTGATGTTTCGCCACGTGGCACATTCAGGAACGTCGAATTTGGTTGTATGTGATTTGATGGACCAATGGATGGGTGACACGTGGCCAGCCCAGAGGCTACTATGTGTTCCCTGTATAGTTTACTTAAATTATGGTTGGGGTTCGAGGGGTTCAACCCCACGACCTCTGGCATGCCAACAAAGAGTTCCACCGTCCGAGCTACCACTTAATTCTTAACCTTATAGTGCACTGGTGCTATTTAAATTTTACAAAGATTGCACATGGGGGGGGGGACCGTCGACGGCCCCATTTGTAATGGCCACATGAACGACAAACAACATCGTGACATTTGTTGTTAACTTCGACGGAACCGTGATATTAACTTAATCCTATTCACATTGATATTGCTTCGACGATTATGTATTAACTATGATAGTTTGTAAGACCCGCGACATTTAAAACTCATGGTTATCACATGCAATCCATCACCCAACTGTTTCCACGCGGTTGTGGTCCAAGGGTTCCATAACCGTAAACTTTGGCAGTTTGAACTCAAACTTATCACATGCACTTTCCTGCCCTTAACCTTAAAATTTATTGTGACGATTAGTTCGTTGGTGGGATAGTTAACGTTGCCCTAAAAATTCGGAGTTTCGCCAAAATTAACTGCAGACAAGTGCAGTTCTCCACAATTAGTGGAGGTTTTGTAGCTGTCATTGGGAAAATGACTAGGGAGGTCAACTTTCGACCAATTTGTGTGAAACAAGAGTTTACTTATACTAATTTGAGCATTCTGGAGCCATTGGTGCAGGGAAAATAGCCATTGGAGGCTTGTAAACATATGCATTTGCAATTTTGATCATAATGACAAAGAGGGACATGCCATTTGGAGCTGGACCAACAGATGTAGCATATGTGTGATGTTATTTCTCTGTTATACATTGTTGGTCAGTGTTATTTAGGCTTATTTACATGCTTAAAGCTCATAAATTCATCTATGTTTCATGGTTAAATTTCTCATTCCTTAAGAAAAAAAATGAAGAAAAATATGTACATGTTTTATAACTTAAAAGACACTTAGCACAAAAAAATAATACAATCCTTTCAGATCATCTGGTGACAGTGTGGGTGTCTTGTTGGTCCCGGTTCCTAATAGGGTTCAATTCAGGATCTTATCTTGTCACTTCCTTGGTCGTGGTTATTTTAGTTTTTGTTTTAAGTGTTATCACTTCCTTTCCACCATGCCACCAAGAAAACGTATGCGGTGCAGAAGGGGGGGTGGTAACATCAATGTGTTAGTTCAATGAGGGGCTCAACTCTTTGCTCAAGTCTCTACTGCCACATATTTCAATGGAATTCCTCTAGAGACAAGGAGAGAAATTAAGAATTTGGAAACTCAGGTGGGAGCAGAGAGACAATATTTTTCCGATTCTGAGATCATGGATGAGGTTTCTTGATGGGTGTTAGACTCTAGGCATACAAGGGGATGAAAGAAACAATATCTAAATTATGTGGCCTATCACTGGAAGATGGAGAATTTGTTTGGCCTGGTTTTGTGGTATAAACAGTAAGAATTCTACAATTTATTTGCATCACTGGAGGACATAAAGTAGACATTATGGAACAAGTGCTTCACTATGGACAACCTTGATTCAAGACTAGCTCGCGTAGAAGGCACTGACAATGCCACTCAGACTATGATGATCCTCGTAGATCGAGTTCCGGGGATCATACAAATATCTCTTCCTTTGATTAATAATGATTATCTCTAATAGCTATGGAATATATTTTGATATGTTTTATAATATTATATCAACAATTTGGACGTTAGGCTTGGATAACCAGCTAGAGGTGCTTATATGTTTTGTATCTTTTTGTAAACTAGGCTTAGTTGAAAACTTGAATCACCTAGTTACTTTGATCTCCCTAATGATATGAACAATTCCAGATATGTAATACCAATGCTTTTATGTTAATATAAAGTTTTAAATTTAAGATAATAATAATAATAATAATATAAAATGATAAATCAAATCACTTAAATGTAATTTAAGAAAGAAAAATGTATACTTTTATATACATGTGAGTTTTCAGAAATGTAAAATTTTAATAATATATTGTTTATCAAATACTTATCTTCTTTGACTTTGTATCCAAATAACATATAATATAAACGACATGGGAGAAATCCTTGCTATAGTTTAGCAAAAGTATATTTATGATATTTTTTGGGTTGTAAAATAAGAAAATTTTGATTTGATGATGTTTTTGGAATCTCAATAATACTTGAAGTTGGACTCATGATGGTGTAACACAAAAGTTAGCAAGAAATATGTATCTAATTTTATTATATATTTTAATTTTATTTTTAAATAAATTTGTTTGAAATTCGGTAAAGATGTACTAGAATTGTAAGTTTGGTTTGAAATTTGGTAAAGATTTATTAGAATTATAAGTTTGAATTTTGTAGTTTACAAAATTTAAGTGTTGTGGAAAAACATGAAATCTATTTATAGATTCAAAATGTAATTTAAATAATGAAAAAATACAATGTTAAGAAAATCTTATCTCCAAACTAGTATGTATGTATGTATGTATGTATGTGGAAACTCCTACTTTTAACATACAATTAGTTTATTAGATCATAATTGGTTTATTATATCATAGTTTCAACTCAAATTTATGGAATGGCATTGGTGATGTCCTACTTGGACGAGAGGAGCTCAATCAAAGCCATTGGTTATTTGTTGTCTCATATCAACCTCTTTCCATTAAATTATAATTTAGAATGAATTACATACACAAACTCTATTATATATTTTATTATCACAGACAATATTTTATATTTATACAACAAGTTAGGCTTAAGATATATTCACTATCTTAACCATTCAATCTAGTTAGTTGAGAGAATATCTCAACCACACACTAATTTAGGAGCTAATAGAAAACTTCCCAATAAAATAAATCACATAGATATTGCAATAACTAATACATTCTATGGTGAGGAATATCAAATATCAATTAGAAGACAGGTATGAGTTAATGTCTCGAATACATCCGTTAATGGGTACTTGTCTTTTATCTCTTTCATTTGTTTGAGTCTTCAACAACATCTATAACCATTTTAAAATCTTGTAGATTAAACTCCATCAAGTCGTCTCGTAACCATCATAAAGGTGTACCTCCCAAGTTGAGTTCCCAAGTTCCACTGTTGAACTCCCAAATCATAAATCTCATGAAGTCAATTATTGTAACATAAAGTTCCATAATATCACCAACAAATGATTCTTGTGTCTTAAATAACTAAAGAGGGATCCTTCACTAGATCCACAACTCCTAAACTAATCGAACAACAATCCATACTAATATTTACTTCCACTTGATCTCTTAAAGATGTAGTTGCTTCATACCACTAAATCAATTCCTTGTTTGTAATTATTGAACTACCAGACATTGTATTAACATACTTCTATATACTAAGATAAATGAATTTCATATGCTATACTCACCAGTTATATAGTAATGAAGTATAGATATTGAATTTACATGAATCAATATTACATTGTGACCTATTTAATTTTATTTTATAAATTCATCATCATTTATTTAGAGCTAGCTACATTTACCCAATATTTGATAGCCAATGGATCTTGTATTTATTCATAATTCCTAAGAAATATGGAAAATAGAGAATTTGTGTGGATTATAAAGAATTAAACAAATCCACATACAAGGATCATTTCCCCTTCCATATATTGACCAAGACCTCAACACACTTGTAGGGAAGAAGTATGTTTATATTTTCAATTGGTTTTGTGGGTACAACCAGATACATAGTGCTCAAGAGTACCAAGACAAGACAACATTCACTTATCCATGGTGAACCTTTTCCTATCGTATGTTACCATTTGGGCTACGAAATACTCCAACCACATTCCAAAGAGTTGTGAATGGGACATTTGTCGATCTTATACATGATTGTGAAAAAAATCATTAGGACAATTTTACAATTTATGGTGACAACTTTGATGAACCAATCACTAACCTAGAGAAAAAATTAATAAGATGCAAAGAAAATAATGTTTCCCTCAAAAATGAATTTTTTTCTATAATTCCAATCATTGGAATTGTGCTACGGCACCACATTTCAAAAAAATGTATACAGATAGATCTAGCTAAAATAAAGGTAATACTTGGTGTGCATATTCCTCAATTAAAATGATCCAGATTTATGCAGGAATGAAAAAAAATAAAAATATAACCATAAATACAAAGATGAAGTGGAAATATAACTTCATTGGATTATTATCAAATGACTAAAATATGCTTATAGAAAATGAAAATAAACTAGCTAGGGCGCTAGTAGCTTATCTCTGAGAAGAGATGTGTCGGCTACAAGCCTCTAAATTGTGTTACAATGAGACTCGAAGGCCTGTTTATTATTGAGAAATAATGGAAAACTCTAAAAATCCAAAAACCTAAACCTAGGAGATGAAACACCAGACTATGGGCCCCGTCAAAGTAAATTGGTACATCAATTTCCCAGGGTCGTAACTTTGGTATACTATCTCATTTTGATGCACATGATACATCATTAGAAAGTTCTACCTGAGGAATACAACTGCTGACAGTGAATATCAAGTATTAGACTCGCATTCGTCATAGCTTTCATGCCTAAAAAATGTCGTTCAGGGCCTCAAAATGGCTCTGGAAGTTGAGTACCCGAAAAACTACTAAAAATAGTAAATGGTACTATAATTAAGGAAACTGAAAGACTGAAAGAAACTATGGTGGGGGTCCAAGTGGAATAAGTGAGTGACCACCAATATCCACCTGGATCATACAAAAATATGTTAGAATTTTCTTAGGAAATGTTGGGTATTATCCTAACTTTATTGAATACTTTTCACATATAGATCATCTATTATTTACATTACCTAACAAAAAACATGAGTTTCTATGGAGAGATAGTTGTCAACATGCATTTGAAAGTCTCAAATCTCATGTGTCACAAGCTCATATATTGAGAGGGAAAAATTGGTCCCTCCCTTTTCACATTTCTACATGTCAGACACTTCCATTAGAGTTGTTTTAGGGAAACAAAAATAAAATAATCCATATGAAATCTATTTTATCAAAAAAAATATCTCACTGGAAGAATTGAAATACATGGACAAAAAAAATAATGTATCATTGTTATACATGCTATTGATAAATTTATGAATTATATCAATGTGTATCTAGTCATTTTTCATATTAACCATAGCATTATTAAATATTTAATGAAAAGATCGATTACTAATGGCAAGTTCACTAGATGATTACTTTTATTGCAATAATTTGATATCACCATCTTAAATAGGCTAGAAAGGATAATGTACTTGTTTATTTTCTTTTCAAAATTACATCTAACAAAAATGAACCATCTATAAAAGATTCCTTTCCAGATGAGCGCCCTTTTGCAGTATCGAGTAACCCACCATGGTTTGTAGATATTGCTAACTATTTGGCTACACAAAAATTTCCACAACACATGACCCTAAAGGAATATTAGAAAATTATCATATGAAGCAAACAGTTCTGGTGGATTGATGGATATATTTTCTACACAGGACCTAATATCATCATCAGAAGGCATGTAAGAGAAGAATAGGTCTACAAAATATTGAAGGCCTATTATGATGATCCATGCAGGGGTTATTTTTCGACAAGAGGATGTGGTACAAGGTGCTCCATTAGGGGTACTATTGGCCACCATTTTTTGGGACACTAAAAAATATGTCAAAAGGTGAGATATATTTCCACATATGGATAGGCTAGTACAATCAAATGAAATTTCATTATAGGTCAAAATGATGTTGGGGCCCTTCGAGAAGTTAGAAGTTGATTTTTTGGGACCCGCAAAACTAGTTGCGGAATTTATTCATGAATAAATTTTAAAAATGTTTGGGATATTGGGAGAGATGGTTACCAATAGAGGCACTCAATTCACCTCAAGGCTTGTTACAAATCTGATGGAAAAGTATAGGATCAAGAAGAGGATGACTACACCATATCATTCATAAGAAAACGAACAAGTAAAAGGGACTAATAAAATCCTTTGTGCCATCATCACCAAAACAATGACATTGCACCTCAGAGATTAGGTTGATAAAATCCTTGAAGCTTTATGGGCCTATAGGACAACATGGAGAACCACCATTGGATGCACACCTTATGAACTAGTATATGGAAAAATGGTACTTTTTTTGATAGAGACATAAATTGATACATTGAGGAAGATATCACAACTTGGAATGGATATATCAAAGGATCATAAATAGAGACTTCTTCAAATCAATGAACTGGATGAGTTACGTCAAGCTGCAGTCCACTCGGCTACGATGATACAACACCAAAGGGACAAGTGTCTTTAAAATTTCATCAAAAACAAGAAGTTCAAAGCAGGAAACAGAAATTTGTTATTTGAATCTAGATTCAAATACTTTAGGGGTGTTTTTAATCAAATGACTTGGTCCTTATGAGATTGATATAGTTTATGACAGTGGGTCCATCAAATTGTGAACCATAGATGAGGCTAGGACTCCCCTAATGGCCAACAAACATAGGATTCACTTATATCAATGACTCATATCTAAGGAAGCCTTCTTGAGAAAAAATAAAAGTGTATGGCATGATAGTTATCTAGAGTTAGTTCAAAAAATATAAATCCCTTTCGGATAATCCACTTCCACTTTATTTTCTTTAAAAAATCACAAGAATAAAGTCATTTCTGGAAACTCCCAAGGGCTTGCATGGGGACATGCCATGTGAAAACCAACTTTGTCTAGTGCATGACATGTTTTTCAAAAAAATAAATAATAATGAGATACTATATAAAAAAAATTATGATTATGACAAGATCCGTATCATTTTTTCCAATAAATGAATTCTAGGATATGCAGAGTGATGCAATGTTGATCTCTTGTTGTTGATTATTATTTTTTTTAGCTCATGTTGCTACAACTCCTATTGTTGTAAATCCAATTACTAAAACTCCCATTGTTGCAACTCTTGTCATGGCAACTCACATTGTTGCAACTATAATGGTTGCATTTATTCCTGAGGCAGCTATTGCAACTCTGCAACAACTCGGAAGCAAAAGAGCACAGTTGTTGCAATTCCTACTCCTGAAAGTATAGTTTGTGAAATTGTAAATTTGTGATCCTGATGGTAAAACCCAATTATGATGTGTCAATTCCAAGCTAGGCATATTCAACCCCTTTTATTGTGATTCTTGTGGTTGCTACTCTAACAAAAAAGTGAAAATCACAAAATTCCATAGTTCGACCACCAACATAAGAATAATATGAGGGTGAGGTCATTGACATAAAATATGATAGGTGAATTTTCCCAAGTTATGTGTAATGAATAGGTTTAAGTGGAATTATTTCCTAATATTACTATTGGTTCCATCACCCTGCATCACATTGTATCCATCCCAAGTTTAGAAACTACCCTAGAAATTGTTAAGTAGCCATTTCTCCTTACAGTAGTGATAGTTGAAAAGAAGGAAAGAACAGGTACCATGGGGAAGAAATTGATTAAGAGGGAGAATCAAACCAAGTGCTCACCATCAATCTGTATCTTGTTATTAGATCAAAGATAGAGGATGATGAAATAAATCATTTCATTTCTTCTTACTCTTCCTCTTCATCCGCAACTACATATACCCTTAAGCATATCTTGAAACCTAAGGTACAAGATTCTCTAACTTTGACCAGTAATTCATCACTAGAACATGAGTCTTTAACTAAGGAAGATGAGATGTTAACCACAAATACTATCGAAATAACCCCTAGAAAGACTGTGAAAATCAAACGAGGGCTAACACAAGAGTAAAATGATTGATTGGTCAAAGTATTGCAGAAGCATAGCGATGCTTTCGCATGGACCTGTATTGATATGAAACGATCCCATCCTTATTTGTGCATGCACCACATTTATATCAAGGAAGGATCAAGGCCTACTAGACAACCTCAATGTAGAATGAACCTTACAATGAGGGAGATCATGAAGGAAGAGTTATAGAAGTTTCTCACAACTGGCTTCATTTACCTAATCTATGATAGCAAATGCATCTCACCTTTATTCATAGTTCCTAATAAAAATGGAAAATGGAGAATATGTGTGGATTATAGATAATTACACAAAAATCATTTTTCCCTTCCATTTATTGACCATGTCCTAGACACACTTGTAGGGAAGAGCTACTTTTATTTCCTTGATGTGTTTAGTGGGTAGAAAAATATCCATATTGCTCCAAAGGACAAAGACAAGGCTACATTCACCTATCCATGGAGAAAATTTTCCTATTGTGCGCAACCATTTGAGTTATTCAATGGTACAACCACATTCCAAAGAGTTTTCACTTGAATGTTTTATGATATTATCCATGATTGTGTAGAAATTTACATGGACGATTTTACAACTTATGGTGATAACTTTGATAAAGGACTCACTAACCTATAGAAAACTTCAATACAATGTAAAGAAAATAATGTTTCCCACAGTAATGAAAAATGTTCTATAATGCTAACCAATGGAATTTTGGTATGGAATCACATTTC
Source organism: Pinus albicaulis (assembly GCA_034641835.2). Lineage (NCBI taxonomy): Eukaryota > Viridiplantae > Streptophyta > Pinopsida > Pinales > Pinaceae > Pinus > Pinus albicaulis. The sequence goes on from CM076580.1 coordinate 1,745,133,083, forward strand.
ATAGAAAGGTATACAAGCATGTTTAACCAAAAATAAAGGTAATACTTGACGTGCCTATTCCTAAATCATAAAAGGGTGTTCAAATTTTCTTATGACATGATGGGTAATATCCTCACTTTATTGAATATTTTCCACATATAAAAAATAAAAATAAAAATGGAGAATAAATCCATGCATGAAAAATCCTAGGGGAATGAATGGGCACATTCCATGTGAAAACTGTTGGAAATATGATGCAGAGTGTTGTCCTTGATGGCAACCCACTAAATGAAGATGAAGACATGCGACTGTTGACATGTGTTGTCCTTGATGGCAAACCACCTGATGAAGTTATTCTTGACTTGATGGACCTGGTAAATGATGTAAATCTGATGTGATATGATGTTTGTTGACAATATGATGCTGAGTGTTGTCCTTGAAAGGCAACCCACTTGATGAAGATGATGAGAACTTACTTGATGAAGTTGTGCTTGAGAGAATATGTTCCTGATGAAGAAAATATGATGTTTCTACAGTATGTACAGAAGGAAATGAAGAAAGGAATTCAGAATGTGCTCAAAATATGATGAAAAGAGTATGTCTCTTTGTATACGCGGATCGGCCTAGGGTAAGTCGCGTATGCACGCGGAAAATAACGTTCCAAGTCGCGTATGGGAAAAAGCGCTCAAAAAGTGCAAAACCAGGGGTAATCACCATGGTATTGACCCATTGTATTGGGTAATGATCCGCCTAATTGACCCCGTCCAGGTTGTTTTGGGCTCATGGTATTGCTTTGGCCCATGGTATTGAAAAAGGGGCTCATGGTATTGAAAAGGATAAACCTATATAAGGAGAAGAAATTCATTGTGCAAAACATGAGTGTGGGTGCAAGATGTCTGAGCTTGAATGAATACTTCTCTCTGAAGTATATCTGAATGGAAAGGGTTACACTTGAATGATAAATCTGAATGTATGATGCACCAATGATGAAGAAGGGGATCTAGATCTGAATTGCTCTTGTATTTGCTAGATCTGATTATGGAAGGCTTAGATCCGTGATGAGGCGAGCATCTAGGCGAACATCTGTCTGAAGCAAAAGGGTAGATCTGAACTGAATATCTGATCTGATGAAGTATGCTGCTCTGTAATGATTGAAGATCTATACGCTACTTCGCCGCGGAGGAAGCGCGTATATACGCAGCTTCGATGAAGTGAAAGCGCGTATGCGCAATGAAATATGTACTGAGGTATACGCTGGTTGATGTGGACGAAAGCGCGTATATACGCGACATCGGTAAAGGGAAAGCGCGTATGCAAACTAGGGTTTGCTGAAGCAAGGGATATGAAATATCTGATCTGTTCTGCTGTGTTTCTGTTATCTGATCTGTGTTGATATGTATTCGTTAAGACGTATGTTTCAGTTAGCATGGAAAGGGTCCAAAAGATGGAAAATATGATGAATTGTGGCCTGCAAGTTGTGTTCTATTGAAGTGGTTGGATCCAGTGTGAAAATTGATGAAACGTGGTCCAAGGTGGTGCTGAGGTTTGTAGCCTTCAGTCAGGGGGTTGTAGCTCCCTTCCAGGTGAGGCTGGTAAACGAGATCAGGGGGTCGTAGCTCCCTTCCAGGAGAGGCTGGTAAACGAGTCAGGGGGTTGGAGCTCCCTTCCAGGAGAGGCCGGTAAACGAGCGCAGGTGGGTGCCTGCGTGCTGGTCAAGTCTGCGCCAGCACATATGTTGTAAGATGTTTTCTCTATAATAAAATATTGAAGGCTGAGCAACTGCAGCGGTGGTTTTCTTCCGATTTGGGTTTCCACCTAAAAATCCTGGTGTTCATGTGTGATGCTTTGTGTGATGGCTTATTCTGTTCTTACTGCACATGTTTACTGTTTATTAAACATCTGATGAATGAATGATGGAATAATAGGAGTGAAGATTTAATGGCATATCTAGATCTCTGTGTATACGCTAGTTTCATAAAGGGGATCCGCGTATATACGCTAGTTTACTGAAGGAAAGTAGCGTATGGGTTTTAAGGAATGAAAAAGTAAAAATATTTGATTATGCAGTAAATACTGATTCACCCCCCCCTCTCAGTATTTTTCCCAACAAAAACCAACTCTGTCTCGCACATGCCATGTTTAAAAAAAGAAGACATTGTAATTTTTTTTATGATTATGAAAATATCCTTATCATTTTTTGAATCAATGACTTCCAAGATATGCAAAATGGAGTGATATTCATAATTTGTTTTTGATCATTATTTGTTGCAATTCTTATTTTTGTAACTTATGTTGCTTCTAATCCCATTGCCGCAACTCTCGTCACTACAACTCCCATTATTGCAACTCCCAATCAGCTACAACTTTCATTATTGAAATTATTCATGAGGTAGCTTTTGCAACTTCGCCACAAATCAATAGCAAAAGAACACAATTGTTGGAATTCCCACTACTACAACTCCAGTTTGTGACACTGCAATTGCGATCTCGATGGTAAAACCAAATGATGATGTTGTAATTCCAATCCAAGACACAATAAACCCATGTTGCTAAAAATCTTGTGGTTGCAGGTTTGACGAAAATGTGAAAATCATAAAATTTCATAGGCCAACTCCCAACGCAGTAATCATAAGAGGGTGAGGTCATTGAGGTAAGATATGATAGGTGCATTTTCCAACATTTTGTGTAATGAGTAAGTTTTAAGTGGCATTTCATTCTTATTATTACTACCATCGCCATCACCCTACATAACATTCTATTCATACTAAGTTTATAAATTTCCCCTGGAACCATTAAGCAGCCATTTACCCTTGCAACAATGATATATGAAAGGAATGAAAGAATAGGTACCATTGGGGGCTCTCTCATTTTCCATGAACCTTTCGAATCACTTCTATTGGAGACTTATGATCATATTCATGCCATTTTTCACCATTCATGATGGATGGAGTATGTGCAAAGAATAAATGGATACAATGATAATTTTTCACTTGAGTTTTCTTTGAATTTCAAGGCCAACAAATCTGAGGTTGGTGGGATGAATATATAGGTGACTAAGAAAATTTTAGTAGAACCGATTAGCCTTCCCTAGACAATGGAGTGGTGGTATTGTAGGAGAACCTCCAAACCTGATATCACCCAACAATTATTGGAACCTAAAGAGGTCTTAGCGAAGAAAGGGATAGGTTTCCATCGGTAGTCCCTACCACACCCCTAGGGTGATATAGCTCATGTAGTGTATAGCTACATCACGTGTTAAGGGATATATGAAATTGTTTAACTCCAGCACATCAAACTATTCCACTATCTCAAACAGAGTCACACCCTCAACCTATTGTATTTTCTTCTTAGGAATTTATAGAATATGGAAACCTACGCACATAGGTTGAGAAAAACTCAAGAAACCATGTTGTACCATTACCTCATCAAGCTACTAGTAGAACAAGATTTCAGTATAGTGGGAAGGGTGTGGGAAGAGCTTGTGCAAGTACTAGCTAAAACTCCTACAACTACAACTCCCCTAGGGAGTGATGGTACTACAACTCTAGAAACCTATAAAACTGGCATTCAAGGAATTGAAGGAGGAGGTTATATTGCAATAACTCCCCTAGCCATAGAATACCCACCAATACCTATCAATGAAGAAAGGTTGAGTGTTTCAACTACACAAAGGGAAAGAATCCATGATAGTGATGTGGAAATTATAAGTTGCAATCTAGTTACTAGGAGGACAAGAGGGTTGACCCAGAGAACACCACCCTATACCCACATTCCAAAGAAAATAAGAACTAGGTATACTCTTGTTGCAACTCAAGAAACCCCTAAAACCCCCATTGTTCCGCAAGAACCTGTAGGAATAGAAAAAATTTCAAAAAAAGAGATGAGTCTTTATGAAACCCTTGTTGCTTCACAAGAACCAGCAAGGGTAGAATAAGATCTAGGGCAAGAGGGAGTTGATACCCCTATTGAACCACCAAGGAAGGTGACCTACGTTTTGGATAATTGAGAACAAGATCCCTTGCTAATCCACAAGAGCCAGCAAGGATCACCCTTGGAGAAGGGTGTACTTCCCTATTTGAGGTATATTTTGAAGATGAGGATGTCACTGTGGAGAGAGTTTTTTCCACTCTTAAGGAGACAGTTGTCACCACTCCTAAGGAAACCAGTGCTGCTACTCTTGAGGAAACATTTGTTGTTGCTCCTAGAAAACATAAAAAGGTAATAAATTTTCTCTCTTTTCCTTTGTATGCATCGATCATTTGATAATAAAAAAATAATCATAATGGAAAACAAGAAAATGCAAGAAACCATTAAGATGATGAAGAAGGAGTTAAATGGAGTGGAATATGTAGCCCAGGCAGCATATTCTCTTGCTTCCAAGGAACCCATTGAACAACAAAAGGAGACAATTGAAGACGGAGAAAGATAAAGGAAATATGTGTCATGTCAAGTCACAAGTATCACACGTGATACTATTGATGAAATCACCCAATCAAAAATGGAAACCAAGACATGGGAAGACAAAGAGATACAAGTTGAAATCCCTAAAATGTAGGTGAACGCACAAGAAGATAAGTGGAAACAATTGATGGATTCCTATGAAGGAGGAATGATGCCCCTAAAGGAGCATCAAAAAGTTGTTAAATGGATGAAATAAAAGTGGGTAGAGAGCAGAGATAAACAAGATGAAATGGGAAGCAGGGGAGGAAAGAAAAGAGGTGACCCAGCTAGAAAGAAAAATCAATAAGTTGGAGATCAAAAGATTCAACTAGGCATGCTCATGTAATCAACCCTTAGTTATAGACGTCCTTCTCCTCAATAAAATATGTTCTTGCATGAGAAATTTCTGTTGTTCAAGAAAAATGCACTTATGACTGGTCAACCTTTTGAGATCACTAGTCCACTTACCTTTCTTATGGCATACTCAGAGTGCACCCCCAAGAAAAAGAACCTTATTTGTGAATTACATCATTATAATGTTTGATCTTTCATGAAAGAGATTGGGACCCCAATCATTATGTGGGGTACATTTAGTTGAGAGTTCTTACTTCCGTTGTGACCAACCAAGTTGATTCAGATGTAGCCTATAACATTGCAGAAAATTATCTTAAGAGAAACATATGGATAACAAAAGAACATTCCATACCTATGCCGCTCATTCATAACCATAGGAGCTAGATTTCTTCTTCCCCAAAGGTAGATTTTACAGTAGAAAATGAGCAAGAAGCCATTAAAAATTGCATGGACCAAATTAGTACACTTGAGAAATCTTCCAAGGAGGGATACCGAGAAAGATGGAAGCAAGCAAGGGAGAGAATAAAAAAGGAAGAATTCAACCCTAACAATTCTCAGGTTGCTTGAAAAGTGTGTAAAATATTGAGTTTCTCATATGGGCTTCACTCAATGAACCTCTAATATATCACGTGCGTTCATGGCACACTAAAAAATACCCATAATTTGACTACATATTAGAAACTTTACCTCTAAAAACCACATTAGTTAACCCACTACTAATATGAACCTCAATTTAAAAAACTCCTACTTTCACTAGATATTATAGGTATCCATTTTTTCATTAACATTTTTTATACCCCTTTATATTTTTTCATTAATCTATCTCCCAATATGAACCTACATAGTATGGTATTGCTCCCCTAATAAATCCTCGTGGAGTTGTGAATGTGGGAACAACTAAATTGAGATAAACTTCCGTTATCCCATGATATGGTTTTCTGAAATGCCTTACTAATCACTGGTGAGAGATGATGAGAGCCCAAGGAAACCCATCACTAGCCCACAAATGAACGATCATGAAAATAACATTTTCTTTCTTCACCCGTGGTATAAAAAAAAAACCGTCAGATGAATATGTAAAGAAGATTATAAACGTAAATTGAAGCAAAAAAAACAATAAGATGAAGATGGTATGGATGTAGAGTGTGCGCAAGGTGTATTAGCCAACGAAGTCTATTTAATTTGGATTTCAACTACCATCTTTGGCAGAGTTCTCTTCTCCAAAAAGTTATATTGTCGCAGTTTTTTTTAAGAAGTTGTGCAAAATTTTTCTAAGTAATTTAGCTATTACATGTTTTTGCTTTTTTCATCCTCATATGGATTTAAATATTTTAAATTATATAAACTAATTTAATTAGTGAAAACCCTAAGCACTTAATTAATGTATATTACATCAATGAAATTTAATATTAAATCAATTTACTAAATTCCTAAACATTCGTGAAATGAACAAAATTTATTGTCACCGTGGATAGACCCAACCGGGATAGAACCAAAGGAAACGATTTAATAATAAAGAAGAAATTATCACTCTTTGGGGTGTTTTGATTGCAGTGAAATGGCTCATGTTAGAAAAGATTAAGGTCTTTGGGGACGGAAAAGTTTAAAAAAAAGATGTACATACAAAAAAATAATTTTATTACATTACCATGAATTACACGAATATATTACAATATTTATGGTGCTCGTGAGATCCAACCAACTCTAAATATAAATAGGGAGGTTGATATATTCTCTCAACATCCTCCTACAAATCTGCAACTAATTCTAATATGAGTATGGAAGAATTATCTTCCAACACCCCCCCTTAATTCTTACATACATATTATAACACATATTATATAAAAAAAATGATCTTAGTCTGGACTCCTCTCTTTCTCTCTCCACATCTTCGAGCTTACCTTACGACTCATTTAAACAATACACCTGCTTCTGACCATCAAGATCAACAGTATTGACAACTCAACTCGTCGAGGCTTCCGCGATAAGAGAAGACAAGTGATGAACCACCCTATGGACCAATCACCATCTGTTGAATATTTCGCTTTTGGTTATCCATCAGTGGCTAGGAAAATGGTATGGATACTGAATGTGTTCAAGATCTAATCTAACAACTTGATCTGCTTCACACAAATGGATCTCATACGGTAACCTGTAGTTGACGCTCTTGAAGCCTGAAGCACAACAAGACCCATCAACGTATAAAAAATGCACACAATCAAATTAGCCATTCGTTCTCTTGACACCGACGAACGTCAAGAATGACCAATGTAATTATATTTCATTGTTCAATAATTGGTTCTGCACCAAATACAACATACATCACTGATAGTTTTAAAAATGTTTGAGAGGTTCTGCATTGAACTCATATTCACTACCATAATCTGAGAAGTCCTCAAAGTTTTAGTCTGGAAAGTATTCAACAGTAGCTAAGTTATCAGATTCTTTTAATTTCCCATTTAAGAGATCCTTGGCACGAGTCTTACAATACAATGTTGTGTGACCAAGTTTTTGGCAATAAAAGCATTTGAATGAGTTCTTATTTTTATGGAACTTGCCCTTCGAAAATAGTGTTATATCAGGTTGTAGGTTATCCTCTGCATCACCTATTTTTATTCTATTTTCTTCTACTAAAAGAACTGCTACCATTTCATCTAATGATTTGGAAGGAAATTGACTGAGGGTAAAAATAGCATTATCAAATTGGAAGGTAAACTATTTAACAAAATAGCTTTAGCATCTTCATCTTCTATTTTTGTTCTAGTTTCCCCCAACTATCTTATGAGTGATTTTAAATCATTTATATGTGTAGCCAATGATACTCCCACATTCATCTTAAATTTAAATAATTGTAATTTCAAAGTGAAATTTTCATTCACAGACTTTTCCCCAAATATTTGATTTAACTTTTCCCATATTTGCGCATAATATTTTTCTAGGTCTATAAGATGAAGTTGCGAGTCTGACAAAGGGAGACCTATAATAGATTTATCTCTCTGACCTATAATAGATTTAGCTCTCTCTTCCCTTTTCAGCCAATCAACTAATAGTTTTGGATCTTGAGGTGTTGGTTCTTGTCCTTTTACTAAGGCTCACAAATTTTTATGCATTAAATTCATTTGAACTTTGACCTTCTATGTATAAAAATTTGACCCATTGAATTTCTCAACCACTATTTGCTCCATTTAAAAAAAAAGAGAGTAAACAATTACTCTATAATTGTTACCTTTTAATGCTAGCCCACAATATTATGTGCTTTTATTTCCTTCTCCAGCGAACAATAAAACTTAGTGCGGCATATCGCTTCCACTAGCCAAAACCATCGAAGTTCAACCATAGGAGAAAAGATGCAGCTTATTATAACAATAGAGAAGTCACATATTTTTAGCTTCACCTGTAGTTGAATAAGAATATGTTCTCTCTAATGAAATATTGTTTCTACTTAATTGTGTTTATCAGAGACACCATTGTTTCTTCACGACTAATTCATTATTTAATAAGCTCTAATGAATTAATAAGTTTCGTGGGGAAGTAAATAGTGGCATATATATACCGAAGAGTTGGAGATTGCTCTTGCTCTGGTGAAGGCTTCGATGCCACTCAATTATAATAGTGAGTCTGCCATTCTTGTTTATGCAAGATGACTTTGTAAGCCACAAAATTGGTAATCGGTGTGCCACGATTCCACTGCACTTTGGGAGAAGAGGAAACCAGCTTAAAAGCGTTTTGGATACATGACTCTCACAGCAAACCACACGGTGCTACATCGGATGCCCTTCTCACGCAGATCCAGCTCATTCAAACTGTAATGGGAGATCAAATTCAAATCCAATCCTCTCATTCTCCTGGGTTTTCTTGAAAGGAGTAAACCCAGAGCTACCAGGTCTGATATCAAGTTAAAAAACATAGATGCACACACAAAGAAACATTTTTATTACATTACTATGAATCACACGAATACATTACAATATTTATGGTGCTAGTGAGATCCAACCAACTCTAAATATAAATAGGGAGGTTGAGATATTTTCTCAACATCCTCCTACAAATCTGCAACTAATTCTAATATGAGTATGGAAGAATTATCTTCCAATAGCAAAGAGAATCATAGACTAGGTCAAAGATTCCTCCAATTTTGATCCCCCAATCCTAAGGAACTGGAGGAAGAGCATCAAATTGTTGGTAGGCAAATTCCAGGACATTCATTTCCAACACATCTATCGGGAACAGAATTGGATGGCATACATGCTATCGAAAAGAGGAATAACAAAAAAAACAAGAAAAGTATTCTTCTAAGAATTCACCAAAGAAAAATTGGTGAATGAAAGACAAATCAACTATTCTTAAAAAAATTCAGCAAACTCAGCAGCTAATGGTAGAAAGCTTCAGGTTTTTATGAGACAAACAGAACTGGGAAAAACAATTAGAAATATAGAATTATAGAAGCATGATGTATTTTTTGAATGGTAGATATCTTGTGAAATGTAATGATTGGAAACATGTTGATGTAACAGGAATAGTAATTTTTGGGAGATAAGTGGGAAAAAAAAAGGTGATAGGACGGAACAATGTTGGAAGATTTAGATTCTCAATAACAATCAAAATGTCAATGTACTTAATCTTTTTAGTAATGAAAAGATAAAGCAAATCCAAAGGCAACGATAATAGTGAAAAACACACGAGGGACAATTGAAATTTTCGCTATGCCGTGCTAGACTCAAATAACTCAGATTCACTATGGGAAAAAAAAAGGTGATAGGACGGAACAATGTTGGAAGATTTAGATTCTCAATAACAATCAAAATGTCAATGTACTTAATCTTTTTAGTAATGAAAAGATAAAGCAAATCCAACGGCAACGATAATAGTGAAAAACACACGAGGGACAATTGAAATTTTCGCTATGCCGTGCTAGACTCAAATAACTCAGATTCTGCGTGCAGTGATGGTATTTTAAAATTAACTCGATTGGTTCATAAAAGCTCCATAAAGGGTCCTGAAATTATTGTCAGCAGTGGAAAATCCAAAGGCAGGGTTCATGATTATTGAACTCTGAACCATGCCGTGGGAGAATCAAAAGTGCGTGGAATAATTGAAGTTATTATTATCGTCTTAAATCCATAGGTGATGATAAATGATAATGTTGAAGCAGCATGGTTGATGATTATTGAACTTTGAACTATACCGTGGGAAAATCAAAAGTGTATGGAATAACGGAAGTTATTGTCACCCTCTTAAGTCCAAAGGCGATGATAGCGTACAAAGAAGGATAATTGTTAACTTTTACGTGTGCCTTGGGAAGAATCTAAGTTACTCAAACTATCAAATTAGGTAGTTTATATATATATAAAAGACGCTACATACAAAAAGCATGTAAATAGAACTTGTACATTGCATTATCTTATTTGTAATTGAATAGAGGTTAAACGTAATTACTTGCACATGGCATTGTCTTATTTGTAATTGACTTTGTCAAAATATAGAGGAAGTGATTTATAACATAGTTTAGAAATGAAAATAAACATAGATACAAGTTAAATGAAATTTGTATTTATAAAAAAATGATATTTTATTAATTAAATAAATAAACTTATATTATAAATTAAGAAAAAATTAAATACAAAATAATTTTAGTTTAATTTTTATGAATTTATAAAATAATTTTATTGTTGTTTGTTAAGTAATATTTATTTGTTTGAATAAATAATTTATAATTTTCTTTTTTTTACAAGAAAGAGTATATATTTGCATTAATCTGTGCTTGTTCACGGCAGTAGACCAGGTAATTTACAGCGAAAGTTTGTGGCAGTAAACCGGGTGACTTACAGTGAAAGTTCAACGCTAGTAAAGGCTTCAAAAAAGTTTTCTAGCACTCGTAGTCTAGTCCTTTTTCTCAAAATTACAAAATATTCCCATACTTCTAGCCTCCTACTATATATTCTACAAAATTGCTTCAACAGAAGTGTACATTTGCAATTTAGCATGTACAAACTTCTAAAAATCAAAACAAAGAAGATCATCAGTTCATCTGGTTATTCCTCCCTGGCAGCCGAAATATTGAGGTATATTTCTGGTCTTTTCTCTTCCACGTCTATGCTCTAGTTCTTCCACATAAATTTGAGATCTTCTATCTATCATCTGAGTGCATCTATCTCATCCTCCATTTGCCAATTTTTTTCATTTTTGGCGATTTGATGTTCCTGCATTTCCAGGGTCTCTTCTTGTTTTTGATGTATACTCTGTTGAATAATTTACAGACTCGTTCTTATCTTTTCATGCTCCAAGGATCATCCAGCACAGGAAGCATGCCCCATCTCATGTCCCTTTGCACTTCTTCCATACATGTGGCTCGTCCTCGGCCGACGTCGACCCCAGGACCCTGAGATCAAGTTGCCAATCTCTGAATTGCACTGCGATTCTATCCAAGGAGCGACGCTCGAACATCAAAACCTCGTTGCTAAAATTTTGCAACACCCAAGCCCCCCAACCGCAACCAAAATTCCTACAATTACTTCTATAGTCAGCACTATATCCCCTTCGCCACCTCCCTTTGTGACCATTATCCTCTTTGCTACCTTGGAACCCCGGTATTTCCAAAGACCTCCCTGCTTCTCCCCCTACCTGAGACTTAGCACTACTCTCACGACCCAATTCCTGCTCCTTGCCTCCAGACAACCAGATCGACAAGGGCGAACTCCACACAGCTCGACCTGGTATTCCCTTCTCTGAAGAAAAGACAATACCCAACAATGAAAACCAAGAATTCAATAGATTGTAACTCCCTTCGTTCCCCGCAAAATTCCAATTACCAAACTTAACACAGGCCCAATACCTATATCCTCCCCCAGACTCCACCTTCAATGGAAACCTGAGTTTCAATGGACTGTAACTCCCAAAGATCTCAACCCATGCTGCATCGCTCCTTCTTTAGTTTAGAAGCTCAAATTCCAGCTCTGATTGCCAAAATTATAACCTGCACAGTGAGATAACACAAGCTAAGAAACTACGAGATCTATGCAGTATCATCTACATGCTCCATTCAATAGATCAACATGGTATTTAAATATATGAAATATAAACATCACATATAGGAAAACAAAGAATCCTTTGCATTAACATAAAAAGAAGGAGATTACAACCATAAGTAGCATTTGATCTTGTAGAAGAGCTCCTCCAAGTTGTTGATTTGTCCTTTCCTTGTCACAGTATGCACCCCAACTCACCCTAATGTATGAGATAATAACCACGCACTACAACATCATAAGGAAAGAATCACTCTAAAAAATCCAACTAGTATCCTTTGCATATGCAAGATGGTAAATATATAGAAGAGTGCGGTAAGTTGGGAGTTCTTATCCAATTACCATTATAAGATTTAGATCCACCTTTGATGGAGGGATAGAATCAAAGGATAAGTGGCGAAAACTCCAAAGTAGGGTAGGATAGGATCTGAATGTTTTATCTAAGGTAAGTGTTTGAAACAACTTCTGGAAACTCCTAGAAGGCGAAGCTTCTGGAATCCCAATCATTCTCTTGGATTTCTAAAACCAGTGCAGGTGCAAAGAGAAGAACCTGCCGGTGACCAACACTGGCCACAGTGGAGCAACTTGTAGGTGGTCGCACCCAATAGGCATACAGAGTGAATTGGTCCTAAAACTGGTCCAGATGATGCAGTTTAGAGCTGAAATTCTCGGGGATGAATGGAAAATTTGTAGGGATTTATGCAAGATAGTGAAAAGGGGAAATAGGATGATGATTGATCCCATTAGGAGGCTTACTGATCATATGTGACAACATGGCCTATAATACAATCCCCCCCAAAGCGCAAAGTTATAGAGGATGAATGATGGTTGAATTGATTTACCTTATGACAAGTAGGGATCAGGGAAAACCAGTGAGCTTCACATGTTACAATATATTTATCATGACATCTTGTCGTTGAGGGAGGCATACCCATACTCAGCCCATAAGCTAACACAACATGTGCAATGATCAAAATACGCATCCATAGATGCAACTAGTGGACCCATGACTAGATGATTGTCTATATGATCATGACCATCATACATTGTGTTCTTTGTATAACTCTTTAAATCACAACCTGGATGGATGAAACTAGATCTGGAGTCTTCTATCTCCTTCACATGAACAACTAATGTACGAGTCTAACCATGTGAATCAATGAGCTGGAGTCGAACATAGTAGACACCATCTGATTATCGGTCAATGATGCAAGCCATTAACAGATCCAAGAGAAACCATCGATGATGTTAACAAATCTCAAGGTACTACGGTACAATTACTATGGTGTGATTAAATGAGTTGATGTCAAACACCACACAAAATATTTCAATTGAAGGCCATTGATGTAAACCTATCGCCGAGAGTGAGGAAACTTGACATTAATGTATGCAAGCACCAAGGTACCAAAGGGGTGTTTCTAAGTCAAAATCTTGGATGATGTGCAGATGTCGACAAGAAGTGACCCATCGCAGGAGGGCCTTGATGTATCCCCCATCAACGACACGAAATTAGTATCATGATTGAGACAAAAAGATCATAATGGTGTTGATATGGAACTAGATCATGAAAGGCAGACATGAAATGAAGGCTTAACAATATTGTAGCAGAAATCAGTTGAATGACTTCTCTTGAACACACCAACGACACTGAATGGAGTTGGCAGCATTGACCCAAAACCAAAATGGAGGCTCTGAAAATGGTATGATAACCAGAATACCAGTAGATTACCCAATCCAATGGCCACGAAGATGAAATGGAAAAGTGTCGTGTTCAAGAGCGACTCACTACCATTAGTAAAATGGAATCCTTTATTTTCTAAATTTTCCCAACCATACTGGTTAGTACCTCATTTTTTTTAACAAGCTTGAGGAGGATAACATATGGTTGATATGTCAGTTCATCCTTTGGAGGAATCCCTCCGAGTATATTTAATGAACCCTGAGAAGGAGTGGTTCGGCCTTGTAATGTTTTACAAGTCCATCGTTGTTTGATGTTTTAACGAGTCCGGTGAATGTAAAACTCAACATATTTTTCATGTTTATAAAGTTTGAAAAAGAGGCAAAAAATAAAACTCTAGATGTTCCTTTTCATTAATAGTCTCTTAATTCCGAAAATGAAGAAAACAATACTCAAGAGAGACTATTAGCCATGTTCGACTAAGGTATTCATTTTTCGTAGCTAGTCTATCTCAGTTCGGAAAAGGGTTAAACTTATACTGAGTAGACGCCTTTTCATTTACTTTAACAAGCTCGAAAAGACAAGTGCTTGGTAATATTTTCATATTTTAGGAGTCTGAAAAGAGTTGAAAGAGGACTCCTTGTTGAGTTGCCATTTTGTCCATATTTTTATGATTTTTATCAAATAAATCTATGCTTGTGACTAGTGTTTTTAATCATTATTATCTTATTGAATTGATAGTTAGATGCATTCAGAGGAAATAGTTATTAATTTATGAATTCTTATTATTAATTAATTTGAAGAGTGTTTTGTGTGTAAATGTCATTAAATAATATGCCCTCTTTACAGCAGGAAAATAAGTAATGTACTAGCACAAAGGCAGAAACATATTAGAGTATGGATGTATCTCACAAACAGAAGCAGCAGCTTGGACTCAATGACAAAGATTGAAGAACCACATTCTGCACCTTTTTTTGAGTCTCAAAATGATATTGTGCGCTGAGATTGTTGAACATAAACCATGCAATGTTACTTTTATGCCTCATTGATAAGGTGTTGCATAGAAAATGGTCTTCATCTCATTTCAAAGCGCATATGGTATCAAGACTAGGGTGCTGGAATGAGAAATTAGGTACAGGTAAGTAATTAGAACAACATGGGGGTTGCATTATCTACACAAATTCTTCCAGCTACGCTACATCCATAGAGAAATAAGTCTTCAAATTTCTTGACTAGGCACGGATTCTTAACCACAGATTTCAGATTTGGGTTGTCAAAATGGCTTCTGAAATAGTGACTTTAGCTTTGGAAGAATACTTTTTATGGATGCCAACTCGAACTGGTTTGAAACTTTAGCTATCTCACGCTCTTCAACAGCAAAATCCTATGAGGCCAAGCTAGAAATCTTACCTTACAACTACAAGGTGATGCAAAATGTTCAAAAGAATCTTGGCGTTGCAAGGATTATTATTGTTCCAGCAGAGGTTAGACACATATGTGAGAAACGATTGTGTATACCTTTGTGAGATAACAAAGTTATGTGTTGGGAAAATATAAATCAAGTGAGGTTTTTGGCTGGTAAACATATGGATAGAGTTTTTGAACGTTATGGAGTGTATTAAGAGTATGGAGTTTGTCCAAATGGAGCGTTGTGTAATGGCATCAAGGCTGGGCACTTTTGTTTAAGTAACATTTTCAATGCGCAGAGTTGTGCACAGAGCAAAGAAAGGGAAGACTAATTCGTTGGTTAGTGCACACCTATAGTTGATTGGTTGAAATGCGTTGAACACAAATAAGAAAGTTTAGTCACCTCTTGAAGATGTTCTTCAAAAATGCCAGCAATACGATGAAGTTAAATTACTTCCAGAAGCCAGATTCGCACCAATTCGAACCCAATTTGAAATAACTCATCTCAATGTAATCTTAACCCATTTGTATTAATTTTAAATTTACGCACCATGTAACAATCAATCTGGTAAATTAGGGGCAGCGTTGCTGATATATAATGTAGATTGTTGTGCACTAATGGGGGGAAAGGAAAGGCTACAGACTGGAGATCGAAATGACCATGTACATTGCATTCGTTAGAATCGATTTCAACTGCACCATGAGAGGAATATGAGCCCAGTGGAATGATCCCTGGAGGGGACCATTGGAACCCAGCATTTGATTGTTCATCATTTTTTGTAATTTTATTTTAGTAGAAATGTGATTTTGCAATTAATTTATTTATTCCAGTTCTTTTGGATTTTCTGAAGGTGGTATTTTGATTTAGTTTTCACAGGAATATCGAGCTGGGTGGTTGGGCCCATCATCCAGCTCGTTTCTAAATTACTTAGGATTTACTTATTTCACTGCATTTTATTTCCTGTTGGTGTGATTTATTTTACTACATTTTGATTTCATGCATGAGTGATCTAAATTCCGACTCTGCAATTTCATTCTATAGATATCCTTTATGTTTTGAAATTTAATTATGCAGGTTTGATTCATGAATTTAGCAATTTATTTCTGAGTTTATTTAATTAGAAAGCCCTTCTTTTATTTATGATTCTTATTTTCACTATTTGCTCGGTTCAATTCATTATCTAATGAAATAGATTTTCAATTGCAGGGATTTGTAATGGAGATTATAATTATGATATGACCGTTGAAAATTTTGATTTAATTAATTAACATTATCTTGGCATTCATAAGCATTTTTAATCCTATAATTTTAAATATTCATCATTATAATAATGCTAGAATTAGCATCAGGATATTTTCAGTCCAAGTTCATAAAAATTTCCAGCAAAACTCGCTAAGAATATCTCTCATCAACAAACTTAATTTTCTTAAATTGAACACTGCAATTCCATTTCAACTATTTCCTTTACATTTTGATTTCTAATTGCATAGGTTTGATGAGTTTAATCCCATTGTTATTTTAGGATTTATTTTTGTTCAAAGTAATTAGATTAAAAATAGAGTAGACTTAATAAGTGCTTCTTTTCTCATTTTTACTATTGCCATGTTCAATTTATTTTATAATGAAACATATTTCGAGTTGGGAGAATTCAAGATGGGGATAATAATAATTTCATGTGATTTTCTATTCATATTATTTGACACTTATAATCAATTTAAATCATTACATGGAAATGATCTCGGTATTTTAAGGAAACAACATTTTTTTAAATACCAAGATTAGTTTGAATACATTTTTAACATAAGTAGAGTGTCCATCATCTTAAAGATATCCTCGATTAATGATTTAAAATTTTGAATTAAACATTGTAATTCCTTTCCAACATCATTCGAAAGAAGCATTTTAAATACAGATTTTAAATAGTTATTTATTTTATGCTTTCATATTTACAGTGTAGTTCTAGTCTTTTAAGAAGTTTGTGCATCTTTTATTTCCTGCATAGGTTATTAATTTGCAGTGTGAAATGTTTGATTTCTTTTCCTGAATGATTTTTTGAATTACTTTTAGGGTTTTGATTTTACAAATCCCCGAGGCCGTATTCTGGCATATATTGTGCTATGTCTCTAAGTCTTACGACCCCGGATTGACAATTTAAATGTGGGTGTAAATCTAGCATTTATACCTCCCAACATTTTGGCATCGTTGCCGAGGAGGCGTCATAAAATAAGGCCTCGTGATTTGTTATGCTTTTTCTTTTCTTTCGCAATTAAATTTTTAGATTAGCGAGATTCTCCTTGCCTACTGAACCATACTAGATGGTGTTTCCATAAAGCTCACATCCCAAGTTTTATTTACTGTAAAGGAGTGATTTTCTTTGCTACAAATGAGTGATTTTGTTTCTTGCAAATGAGTGATTTTATTTACTGAAAAGTGTGGTTTCTTTCTTTACTGCAATTGAGATTAGTTGATTTTTTTTTCTTTTATATTCGCAAGGCAACTAGAGGGTGGAGATGACGATAAGACATGAGTGAAGAGCCACACATCCGCTTTTGCTTGGGGTCACTCCAAATTTTGGTTGCACATAAATGAATATTTAAATTTTGGTGCTAACAAGACTTTCCAACTAGCAAGAAAATGTCAGGAAGTGTGATGTTATTCCAAGAATTATCTCAAATTCCAGTAGAAGCTGGTGTCTTTGCTTCACAGAAAAATCACATTTTTGCATCAATAAAAGAAAGGTCTATTCCTTTGGAAGAGAAGTTTCATGAATATCCGGGAGATCTTCCTAAGGAGACCAAGAAGTTGTGGATCATGCATGATGAGGAGAAGCCATCATAAGAAAAACATCTATCTGATTAGGCCTGCACTTTAGGGGAAGTTACCAAGAGTCTATGGATCCCAAAGAATCTTGGTTCCAAATGACTGTCAGTATCCACTCGTCGTTTATCATTAGAAAATTTGTAGCATCACATTAGTTAGTGCAGTTGTTACCTCATGTTCTGGTATTGTCTCGTATATACTTCTCAAATTTGAAAATGAGTATAATTGATCTGAAATTGTGAGAACAAAGTATTTCTCATACAGAGATTGACTGTAGGGGAATTCACTGGATATTTCACCTTTCAAAGAAAGGATGAATCCGAAGGCTACCTGGCCCTTCTACAGACTCTGCCTAAAGAAATAAAAAGTAATCACTGAGATCCGATCAATGAAAGTATTTGTTTTAACTGCAAAGTATTCATTGATCCAACTTTAATGTGTGAATAGGAAAGTATACATATTCTGCAAATGAAGTATAATGGTTTGAAGATGAACTAATAAGTTTTGTTCACTGTTTAAACCTTCTTGGGAAAAGTTTGTTTATAAAAATTTACTGTTTAAAAGAGCAGAATCTGAAAATATGCAGCAAAATTATACAGTATGACAGCAAATAATTGTTTAAGCGGTTCACCCCTCTCTTGGGCTACCTCTGCTGGGTCCAAAAGCCTCTAATTAGGCTTTTTCCTCTTTGATTAAATGCTCAAAATGTGAATACAACTGTATAGAAGCCTCAAATGGAAAAATACAATGCAAAAATAGATTTAGAAGGCTCAAATCAGTATAAAATGACTAAACAAACACCTCCATTGGATGAAGGTAGTCCAAAACAGCTCTTCTTCCCTTAGGCCCTAGTGGCTCCACGACCAAAAACGCTGGTAAATTCTCTGTTAGAGTGCCCTGATGGCTCTGCAAACACTTCCAACAGCTTCAGAATGCTCTCTACCCCCAAAATCAAAAAAACATTAGTCCAAAAAGGACTTTCCTAGCCAAAGTTATGGCTAACTGAAGTTTGCCCTTCAAAAGCTCCACTAATTATGGAGAACTGGAGTTAACTCCAGTTAAAAATGGCAACTGTACCAAATTTGGCGGGTGCGCTCCAAATACATCGAACAGTTAAAATAAATGCTGGGGGAAATGTGGTCACATGCACCACCGAACCCGTCGGCATATGTTGGATCAAAATGGTTAAGGTGACCGTAACCTCCACGAAACCCCGCTGGAATTAACGTTCACATGGCACACGGTCATCATAAATATTAATTTATCCGCTTGTTTAAAAAATCCGCTCCACCTTTGAAATCACGTGTTTTAAAACCCACGTAACCATAGCCACGTTTTAAACCCACGTGCCCTTTTCATAACTTTAGACTTGTGGGTTTTTACCCCTTCTCATAAAATTTCGAATTTGAAACTTTAAAACATATGTGTGGTTTTAAAATTTAGATTTTAATAAGGTTTAAAAATAATTTTAAAATTAATTAAAATATATATTAAGTAATATAATATATGATTAATTTAAATCATATAAAATATAAAAATATATATATAATTTAATAATTTAAACCTTAATAAAAAATAAAAAATTTCCAACACAATATATTAAAAAAATTTCTTTCAAAATTGAAAGTTATTGGGCAATTTCAAAATACAATATCTCCTCCATACAGCAACGGATTTGAGTGCCGTTCATGGCTACAGGATCGTTTTGACGAGCTCTTTCTAGTCGATCTATTTCAGATCAATTCTGAGCAACTTCATTTTTGAGCATTTTTCTACAAGGGACTTGATCTCCTGATCACACCTCCCAAATGGGAAGCTTTTGGACCCTCAAAAGCTTTCTGATTACTAAAACTGATGATGTGAAGACTGATTCTCCACTCTTCCACCCTTGAATAACTAAAATCTACCCGATTTCATTAAATGAAGCTTTTGTGAAAATGATAATCTGTCTCTGGAATCAACTGATCGACCATTGCTTAGATTGACAGAGTCATGATGCAAATGATTAAAATTTGCACAACATCAATTGTAATTTGCAGAAAAAAAAAAAAAAATTTCTACACTGATCAAACTTCCCAGAAGACTTAAAATAACTGCAACCTTGCAAACTGTTCCCATGGCGAATTGTACCATTCTGAAACCAACTTTTTCCCATGCTGAATTGTGTGTCCTCCTTGCTTGCACTGCTTTGCTTTGACACTTCATTCACTGCATTGGCTGAACCAAAAGGAAATTTTCACAAAATAACATCATCTTTTTTCAAAGACAAACTGTTATCAAACTGAGACAAGTTATTAGCAACATCATAAAAAGTCGAATGCTCAAAATCTGGCCGTTTCAACATCAACAAAGTTAGACTTTGACTTGCATTAACCAGTCTTTTCAATTGACCTGCATGGAGTAAAGAAGATTCCAGCTTCTTCTTGTGAGCTCTCACAATGTACTCTTTACCATATTTGAACAAGTGATACTTGTTTTCATGGTGATAAAAGATGGCCTTCCTATCAAATAAATAAGGACTTCCCAAAACAATACCTGAGAAATCAAGCGGCACCACATCAAGTTCCACTGTGTCAATAAAGTGTGCAATTATTGCAAAACGCAATATGCACTTCCTTGAAACTTGCAAATTAGCATCCTTGCATATCCATCCAAGTGGATAAGGCTTCGGATGTGGAATGGTCTCAAGTTTAAGCTGCTTTACCAAGTCTTCAGATATAAGATTTGCTTGTGACCCACTATCAAACAGTGTGTCAATTTTTGTATGTTTTGAAATTACCCTCACATGGAAAAGCTCTATCCTCCTCTTTTCTTCATGAGTATCTTTGTGACAATTCAAAGAGCTAGAACTAGGAATTGTGTCTTGCACCACTTCTTTCCCCTTAATGTTCTTTAAAACCATGCCTATGCTTTTTGTCTCATCTCCTGAGTCTGACCCTAAGTCTTTCTCAACTGTTGCTACAATTTTCTCCTTTTCTTTGGTCTTGTTTTTTTTCTTGAATTTTTCTGGTTTCAGTTCAGGATGAAGCTTCCAACAATGATCTTCATTATGAATTGCCGTCAAACAGTTCTTGCAAAAGAACTTTCCTTTTTCTTTTCTTGAATTAGCAACTCTCTTCTTTCCTTTGTTTTTGAAATTACTATCCACGTCAAAAATATTCTTTCCTCTAGCTTCTAAATGTGTAGCCTGCACATAGACTTCATCTAAGCTGGTAGGATTGAACAATAGAATAGTATGTTGCAAATAATTGTGCAAACCTCCTATTTATTTCAACAAGGTGTCTTGACTTTGTAAGTCTACTCCAAGTAGAAGTGCTCTCCTTCTAAACTCTTGGGTATAATCTTGCACATTTTGACCCTTAAGTTGCCTAAAATTTTTCCAATTCATGATTGCTTTCTGAATATGAGCAAGAGGATAAATTTTTTTCTTAATGGCTGTAATAAACTCATTCCAAGTTAGAGTTATCTTACCATGCTTTTTAATTTCCTCCCTGGTCTTGGCTTCCCACCAAACCAAAGCTGCTCCATCCATTCTCAAAGAGGCTAATTGGATTTTTGTTTCATCATCATGCAAATTCTGAATTCTTAGATAGACTTCCAGCTGTCTAATCCAGTTATCCAATTTTTCTACATTCACATCACCATTAAACATCGACAACTCAAACTTCACATCAAGCTTTAACAAAGGATTTTTAAGAGATGTATTTGTTTTGTGTGACTGATTTTCAAAAGTTGAAGAGGATGATGTGGAGGATGAGGATGATGATGGAGATGGTGGATCACCATTTCCTCCATTCCCTTTCTTAGACTCATCTTTGTCTTTCTTTCCTCCTGAAGAATCTCCTTCTTCCCTTTGGTTTCTAGACCCTTCTCCAGCAATCCTATCATTTCTCTCCTGGTATAGGATCCTAACCATCTCAGTCAAGTCCAAGAAAGTTTTTCTAAAGACTCTTTCTTCTTCCTTGGGATCCATTTCCTCATGCACTTCTCCTTCTCTGGAAGACATGTTTGTGGCTGATTCTAAGGCTAATGAGGATTAAATGGAAGGTGGATGTAATGGCACTCTAGCCCTCCTTGGCTGAGGATTAACTTGTTCTCTAACCAATTGACCTTCCCCTCTTTGCAATTTCAACCTAGTAAGCATCAAATTTTGCAGAATAATACAATTTATTAGCACAAATTTCACAAACTCTTAAGCAAAACCTTGAGCTCTGATACCAACCTGATCTGAAATTGTGAGAACAAAGTATTTCTCATACAGAGATTGACTATAGGGGCATTCACCGAATATTTCACCTTTCAAAGAAAGGATGAATCCGGAGGCTACCTGGCCCTTCTACAGACTCTGCCTAAAGAAATAAAAAGTAATCACTGAGATCCGATCAATGAAAGTATTTGTTTTAACTGCAAAGTATTCATTGATCCAACTTTAATGTGTGAATAGGAAAGTATACATATTCTGCAAATGAAGTATAATGGTAAGAAGATGAACTAATAAGTTTTGTTCACTGTTTAAACCTGCTTGGGAAAAGTTTGCTTATAAAAATTTACTGTTTAAAAGAGCAGAATCTGAAAATATGCAGCAAAATTATACAGTATGACATCAAATAATTGTTTAAGCGGTTCACCCCTCTCTTGGGCTACCTCCGCTGGGTCCAAAAGCCTCTAATTAGGCTTTTTCCTCTTTGATTAAATGCTCAAAATGTGAATACAACTATATATAAGTCTCAAATGAAAAAATACACTGCAAAAATAGATTTATAAGGCTCAAATCAGTATAAAATGACTAAAAAAACACCTCCATTGGATGAAGGTAGTCCAAAACAGCTCTTCTTCCCTTAGGCCCTGGTGGCTCCATGACCAAAAATGCTGGTAAATTCTCTGTTAGAGCGCCCTGATGGCTCTGCAAACACTTCCAACATCTTCAGAATGCTCTCTACCCCCAAAATAAATAAAAAATTTGTCCAAAAAGGACTTTCCTAGCCAAAGTTATGGTTAACTGAAGTTTTCCCTTCAAAAGCTCCACTAATTATGGAGAACTGGAGTTAACTCCAGTTAAAAATGGAAACTGTACCAAATTTTGCGGGTGCGCTCCAAATTCATCAGATAGTTAAAATAAATGATGGGGGAAACGTGGTCACATGCACCACCGAACCCGTCGGCATATGTTGGATCAAAACGGTTAAGGTGACCGTAACCTCCACGAAACCCCGCCGGAATTAACGTTCACATGGCACACGGTCATCATAAATATTAATTTATCCACTTTTTTAACAAATCCGCTCCACCTTTGAAATCACATGTTTTAAAACCCACGTAACCATAGCCACGTTTTAAACCCACGTACCCTTTTCATAACTTTAGACTTGTGGGTTTTTACCCCTTCTCATAAAATTTCGAATTTGAAACTTTAAAACATATGTGTGGTTTTAAAATTTAAATTTTAATAAGGTTTAAAATTAATTTTAAAATTAATTAAAATATATATTAATTAATATAATATATGATTAATTTAAATCATATAAAATATAAAAAATATATATATAATTTAATAATTTAAGCCTTAATAAAAAATAAAAAATTTCCAACACAATATATTAAAAAAAATTCTTTCAAAATTGAAAGTTATTGGGCAATTTCAAAATACAATATCTCCTCCATACGGCAACGGATTTGAGTGCCGTTCGTGGCTATAGGATCGTTTTGACGAGCTCTTTCCAGTCGATCTATTTCAGATCAATTCTGAGCAACTTCATTTTTGAGCATTTTTCTACAAGGGACTTGATCTCCTGATCAATAATTATCCTTCTGTTGTGCACATGAATGCATTGTAGGTACTCCTATACTTGAAAATGAGTCTTATGCTTCTTAGGGTATGGTAGGGTATAAGAATAAAATGCCTTGAATAAAATATGTTATAATAATGGTATTAGGGTTTTGATTTTTAAAGTATGGCCGCTAAAACTACTTTTTATCCACATTAGTTGTTAACACACACATTTGTGACATCTTATTGAGTATGATTCACTCTAATAGCTTATGATTTTGTAAAATTAACCAGGATTAATCACTCCAAATGAGTTGTCATTTGAAATATATGGTTTCAGTTTCCCTTAGAAGGTACTATTGAAAAAACCAACCCCTATGGTGGACCACTCTTGTAAAGATCATAATGAGCTATTCATGAGAACACTAGCATTATCAACTCAAGGAATATTTCCGTCATTATCTGGGATATCTTCAATAAGTCTTTAGGGTAGAGGAATTAGCCAGCAATGACTAGTCATTAAAAACTTTTCATGACATCCCATACTCTTAAGGAGTAGATCTATCTCCCCACTTATTAAGTAACCTTTAAGGTTAAATCATAATCAGGGTTTATAAAAGATTTAGGGGAGGATAGGAGGTCTTGTGATGAGCCGACCTACCATGATCATGAGATCTAACATGCACGACATTACTGCTACTGGTCACCAAGCCAGAGTAATGGCTTCCAGCCAAAAGATGGAAGACAAGAGGTCTCATCACGAGTCGGCATGTCATCCGTGTTACTTCTTTTGAGTGGCACTCCCATCAGCTGGTTACCAAGCTAGGACAATGGCCTTCATATAAAAATCAAATAATCTAACTCTGAATTTATATTTGGTAAGTGGGACATGGACATTTCGTTGGGTCAAAAGACATCCCTGCCGAGGTTATGGACACCTGCAGACAGTAGGGCCATGTCTGTGGTATTAAATTTAATTATATACCATGATTTTCTTGGTTATCCTCCTCTTTCCTTGAAAATCATAATTTTAATTCTTGGACAATGATTTTAAGATGATTTGGACATAATTCTTTGAGTTGTATTTTTCACAAATCATGAATCTTTAATGATGTGGTACCCATAGTGAAGGTAATTCTTTGTACTGATTAAGAAGAAATTTATTTTTCATGTAGCTGACAACAAAATTTAGAGTGTTAAATAAAGAGGTTGTTGATTTGTCCAGGAAAGTGTCATATTACTTTTATTTCCCTTTTCTGGCATTATAACTCACTTTGATTACAGTGATAAATTAATCAATGATGATTACTCGCAAGGCGTTGCTTGGTAGCCATGTGTATTGATCTGATAATGAACTGAGTTACTTAGTTCTAATACAGAGATTGACTATAGGGGAATTTACTGGATATGTCACCTTAAAGAAAGGATGAGATCCAGAGGCTACCTGGCCCATTACAGACTCTGTCTATAGAAATTTATAGAGATTACACTCAGGTTCTTAAAATGCAGAATTTACCAAGATCTTCCCTAGTTCTTTTACAAAATTGAATGGCAGTATTACTGAACAGTTATTATATGCATTAACTGTTTAAACATGAAATGATTTTAAAATGTAAATCTATGAATGTTTATATTTAACACTTTCACATCAATCACATAATCAATACCATAAGACAAAGAAGTTTGTGACAAAGTTCGTCCCTCCTGGACTACGTCTCCGGGTCCGCCTCAGAAATGTGCGTCCGTTGTATTCTTTAAGCCAAGAGAAATACTACAAAGAAGTATCAGTCAAGAAGCACGACTGATGTTTGCATATATGGACTATCTCTTTAATAGGATAACTGATCCAAACTCTTTTCTTTCAACAATTAAGAAAAGACGTGGATGATTTGCACACTAAAAAAAACTGAGGAACTGAAACTCTATGGACCTTTGACTGGATGGTGGCTGAAAGAGTTTTAGAAAGTCAAAGTTGATCTCGTCAATCATCAACGTACTTCGATACTGACTTTATGCAAGTAGGATGGCCTTTTCTCGTTCAATAAACCTGCAACAAGAAACTCTCCACCAATTATATCTTTTGTCTTCTTAAGAGTGCCTACTTCTTCTTGAAGTAGGGAAAACTCTCTTCAACACTCCTCCCTTTCTAAAGAACTTTCTTTTCTTGAGGTCTCTCCTCCTTTTCAAAGAAAAATACTTTCCTTTTTTTATAAGGGGAGTTCATAATTTCATGGCTTCACAAATCTGCCTCGAATCTGAAATAACCAAAATTAGCATTTGGTTGAGATAATTTGGTGATGAGGTCTTTGAATTCGCATTCAAACATGAACCTATGGATAAGTTGCATTACCATAGCGCTGAAATAAATACAAATACCCACTTTTAAACTTTGGATATAATTTTAGCCACAGAGTGAGCTAACCAAGCGGAGAAGAAGCCTGTGGCATGTGATCAGGCGGCAAGCGCGACAGTCTTAGCTCCGGCGGTCATGTTCTAACAACTGTCATCCACAACTCTAACACGGTTTCGGTAACAACTGGCGGTTTTGACTCTGGCAGTCACTCTGACGGTTCTGGTCACATGTTTATCCAATGCTATCAACTACAAACCTGTCACATGAAACCCCGACGCAGTTTACCTCTGTGGTTTGGACAACGGTTACATTAAATCCTGCGGTCATCCAACTTTCCACTGCGGTCAGGAACTAACACTATGCGTTTTTATAAACACATAACCCGAACCATTTTCACTATGGTTTTATTACCATATCACCCGAACCTTGCCATAGGTTTATAAAACCCATCTCCCAAACCTTTTAATAAGGTTTTTGACTATGGATTTAAACCCGACCTTAATAATTTGCGCTATAAGGTTTTGACCCATCATCCGAACCTTAATAAAAATGTTTATGGTTTGAATATTGCACTAGGAATTTGTAGACTTAGGTTGCTAGGACTTTGATTGACATTTAGTCCTAGGAATAGACTTAGGTCTTTACAACAAGTTAAGTGTGTTTTCATTTGACACTTAGCGCTATTCCTTAGGACTTAAACATAGGACTTAGGATTTTAATTGACATAGTCCTTTTACACCTAACAAATCTTAATGCTAGGACTTAAGACTTAAACTTATTCCTTTTCACCTTAGGATCTTTTTTATCCAATAAGGTTTACAAAGCGGACTACAAACATTTTTGATCTTCACAGTTAAGACTTAGGACAAGTTTTATTATATAAGTCTTTGACAAACTTGTTGTTTTTTTTGCAGGTCGACTTGAAGATGTCTTGATTGGCACTTTTGAAACATATTTGTTGGTGTCGAAACTGAAGTCGATGTCGATCGATGTCGAACATTTGAACTCACAAATTGATGACCATCTTGATCAATACCTGAATTATTACATAATCAACAATTACTACATTCCAAATAACCATCTTGGTTGTTTGGGTAATTTTGATACAATTTTAATAATCTAAAATTGGATCACACTTCCCAACTTAAGAACTTTTGGTTCTCCAAAATTTTTATTACAATGCTTTTGAAAACAATTTCAATTCTAGAACCTAGTTACAACTTTACTAGATCTAGATAATCATTACAAAATCATTTAAGCATAAGGCATGAAGTCTTCCCAATTCCATTCAGCACTTGATTGTTCTCCAGTAGGTGACTTGAATTCTTCCTGGGCTGCTGGTGTCGGTATTGTTTCCTTTGGAAGCATTGGACAATTTTCTTTGACATGCCCTGACAGTTTACAGTTTTGACAAGTTTTCTCCCTCTTACTTGATGATGATTTTCCAGAGTTGCTTGCTGATTGAAAAAAAATTGATTCTGAATGTTTCTTTACCTACAATTCCTTATCATTCTCTGAAGGCTGACTTTTTGTCACTCCAATTTGTTTGCTGTAAGCCTTTTGCTTCCAACATTGTTCCACACAATGCCAGGGACTCTTGCAAAAAGTACATGGATAGATCCTCTTGATTGTTTCAATTATCCAATTTTGATAAAAGAAATCACTATCAGAATCATTATTGTTAGAGGACTGAGGTTTCTTACCTTTCTTCTGCTGGAGCTTCTCTGGTAAAAGTTCTGGATGTTTTGACCAACATCGGTCAGAGATGTGACCAAGCTTCCCGCAATAGTCACATTTTATCACATCACATCCTAGACCCAGATTCCTAGGTCTCTCTTGTACCTGGATAGGTTGAAGTCTCCCTTGTCCATTTTTCCCCAAGCCTTCGCCTTCTCGGTATCCCATGGCTTTCATCATCGATAAGCCTTTCCTTTCAGGGATCACACTGAGTTTCTGACTGGAAAATTCTTCAGATTTTGAATCACTTTCTGGTGAAATAAGTGAATCAACATTGTCTTCAGCTTGAGATTGAGAAAAGGAGCCAATGGCTTCCCTTGTTGACTTTGGTGAAGATGAGAGAGAAGAACTACTTTGAAGAGAAAGTGTAGGATTTTTTCCATTGAAAGCTACATCTTTCCTAAGAGGACTGCTTCCTCTTTTATTTCTCTTTATGTCTTCTAATTCCGATCGCAGACTTTTCTTATCGCTCTCAAGTGCTTCCACCATTCTACGCAATGCAGCATTCTCCTGCCGAATTTTCAAATTGAACTCTTTGAGTTCTCTTAGCTTTGACAACTATTGAGTGTTCTTGCCCATCTTGTACCTGTAAAGAACTAACTGCTTCGATATCACTTGATCTGAT
This sequence comes from Pinus albicaulis, assembly GCA_034641835.2. Taxonomy (NCBI): domain Eukaryota; kingdom Viridiplantae; phylum Streptophyta; class Pinopsida; order Pinales; family Pinaceae; genus Pinus; species Pinus albicaulis. The sequence continues at coordinate 1,745,161,266 of CM076580.1, forward strand.
AATGAACTAAGTTACTTAGTTCTAATACAGAGATTGACTGTAGGGGCATTTACTGGATATGTCACCCTTAAAGAAAAGATGAGATCCAGAGGTTACCTGGCCCGTTACAGACTCTGTCTATAGAAATTTATAGAGATTACACTCAGGTTCTTAAAATGTGGAATTTACCAAGATATTTCCTAGTTCTTGTACAAAATGTGAATGGCAGTATTACTGAACAGTTATTATATGCATTAACTGTTTAGACATGAAATGATTTTAAAATGAAAATCTATGAATGTTTAGATTTAACACTTTCACGTCAATCACATAAGCAATACCATAAGACAAAGAAGTTTGTGATGGAGTTCATCCCTCCTGGACTACGTCTCCGGGTCCGCCTCAGAAATGTGCATCTATTGTATTCTTTAAGCCAAGATAAATACTAGAAATAAGTATCAGTCAAGAAGCACGATTGATGTTTTCAGATATGGACTACCTCTTGAGTAGGCTAACTGATACAAACTCTTTTCTTTCAACAATTAAGAAAAGACGTGGATGATTTTCACACTAAAAAACATTGAGGAAATGAAGCTTTATGGACCTTTGACTGGATGGTGGCTAAAAGAGTTTTAGAAAGTCAAAGTTGATCTCTTCAATCATCAACGTACTTTGATACTGACTTTATGCAAGTAGGATGGCCTTTGCTCCTTCAATAAACCTGCAACAAGAAACTCTCCACCAATTATATCTTTTGTCTTCTTAAGAGTGCCTACTTCTTCTTGAAGTATGGAAAACTCTCCTCAACACTCCTCCTTTTACAAAGAACTTTCTTTTCTTGAGGTCTCTCCTCCTTTTCAAAGAAACATACTTTCCTTTTTTTATAAGGGGAGTTCATAATTTCATGGCTTCACAAATCTGACTCGAATCTCAAATAACCAAAATTATCATTTGGTTGAGATAATTTGGTGATGAGGTCTTTGAATTCACATTCATACATGAACCTATGGATAAGTTTCATTACCATAGCGCTGAAATAAATACAAATACCCACTTTTAAACTTTGGATATAGTTTTAGCCATAGAGTGAGCTAATCGAGCAGAGAAGAAGCCTGTGGCATATGATCAGGCGGCAGGCACGACGGTCTTAGCTCTGGCAGTCATGTTCTGACAACTGTCATCCACAACTCTGACGCGGTTTCAGTAACAACCGGCGGTTCTGACTCCAGCGGTCACTCCGACGGTTCTAGTCACATGTTTATCCGATGCTATCAACTGAAAACCTATCACATGAAACCCCGACGCATTTTACCTCTGTGGGTTGGACAACGGTTACATTAAATCCTGCGGTCATCCAAATTTCCACTGCAGTCAGGAACTAACACTGTGGGTTTTTATAAACACATAACCCGAACCATTTGCACTATGGTTTTATTACCATATCACCCGAACCTTGCCATAGGTTTATAAAACCCATCTCCCAAACCTTTTAATAAGGTTTTTGACTATGGATTTAGACCTGACCTTAATACTTTGCGCTATAAGGTTTTGACCCATCATCCGAACCTTAATAAAAAGGTTTATGGTTTGAATATTGCACTAGGAATTTTTAGAATTAGGTTTCTAGGACTTTGATTTACATTTAGTCCTAGGAATAGACTTAGGTCTTTACAACAAGTTAAGTGTGTTTTCATTTGACACTTAGCGCTAGTCCTTAGGACTTAAACCTAGGACTTAGGATTTTAATTGACATAGTCCTTTTACACCTAACAAATCTTAATGCTAGGACTTAAGACTTAAACTTAGTCCTTTTCACCTCAGGATCTTTTTTATCCAATAAGGTTTACAAAGCGGACTACAAACATTTTCGACCTTTACAATTAAGACTTAGGACAAGTTTTATTACATAAGTCTTTGACAAACTTGTTGTTTTTGCCACAGGTCGACTTGAAGATGTCCTGATTGGCGCTTTTGAAACATATTTCTTGGTGTCGAAACTGAAGTCGATGTCGATTGATGTCGAACATTTGAACTCACAAATTGATGACCATCTTGATCAATACCTGAATTATTACATAATTGACAATTACTAAATTCCAAATAACCATCTTGGTTGTTTGGGTAATTTCGATACAATCCTAATAATATAAAATTGGATCATGTATTGATTGTGGTTGCCTCTAAATATGTGCTACACATTCTAAGTATAATATTTCTATAATAGGAGCAAGAATCTTGTGGTAGTCTTCTTGAAATTGCACCTCTTCAACAAAAACTTGATTTTTATCATAAGACTCTGGGCAAAAGCAAAATAGAAAATTCATTTGAGACAAGACAATAGGTATGTTCAATACTCATTCTCCATATTGTCTACTTTATGTACTTGATCTTTTTTTATCATTCTTACTTTTGATAAGATCTGTAACATGGTTTTAGTGGGCATTGTAATAGTTATGTTGCATGCTAATGAATGCAGTACAATACCAGGCATCTTCATCTTTACTTGCTAAAATAATTTCTAACACTCTTATCCGAAGCATAACTTAGTATTCAAACATTCCCCCTGCCTTATTTCATATTTTTTATAGTTTAAAGTTTTGTCTTGCACAAGGACGTGCACAAATTTCAGTGTGGGGGGATGTTGAGCTTCCTTTTAGTCCAGATTTTTACGATTTTAATCAAATAAATCTGTGCTTGTGACTAGTTTTTTCAATCATTATTATCTTATTAAATTGATAGTTAGAGGCATTCAGAGGAAAAATTTATTAATTTATGAATTATTATTATTAATTAATTTGAAGAGTGTTTTGTGTGTAAATTCCATTAAATAATATTCCGTCTTTACAGCAAGCGAATAAGTCATGTACTAGCACAAAGGCATAAACACTTTTGAGTATGGATGTATCTCACGAATAGAAGAAGCAACTTGGACTCAATGACGAAGATTAAAGAACCACATTCTGCACCTTTTTCTGAGTCTCAAGATGAGATTGTGCACGGAAATTGTTGAACATAAACCATGCAATGTTATTTTTATGCCTCATTGATAAAGTGTTGCATAGAGAACGTTCTTCATCTCATTTCAAAGCGCATATGGTATCAAGACTAGGGTGTTGGAATGATCAATTAGGTACAGGGCAGTAATTAGAACAACATGGGGGTTGCATTATTTACAAAAATGTTGCTAGTTACGCATCATCCATAGAGAAATAAGTCTTCAAATGTCTTGACTAGGCACGGATTCTAAACTACAGATTTTAGACTTGGCTTTTCAAAATGGCTTCCACAATAGTAACTTTAGCTTTCGAAGAATACGTTTTATGGATGATAACTCAAACTGGTTTGAAGATTTATCTATCTCATGCTCTTCGCAAGCAAAATCCTATGAGGCCAAGCTAGAAATATTACCTTCCAACTACAAGGTGATGAAATTTTTTCAAAAGATTCTTGGAGTTGAAAGCCTTATTATAGTTCTAGTAGAGGTTAGACACATATGTGAGAAACGATTGTGTATGCCTTTGTGAGATAACAGAGTTATGAGTTGGGAAAATATAAATCAAGTGAGGTTTTTGGCTAGTAAGCATATGGAAAAATTTTGTGAACATTATGGAGTGTATTAAGAGTATGGATTTTGTCCAAATGGAGCATTGTGTAATAGCATCAAGGCAGGGAACTTTTTCTTAAGTAACGTTTGCAATTAGCAGAATTGTGCGCTGAGAAAAGAAAGAAAAGGCTAATTCGATGGTTAGTGCGCACCTATAGTTGATTATTTGAAATGCGTTGACCACAAATAAGAAAGTGTCGTCACCGCTTGAATATGTTCTTCAAAACTACCATCAATACGATCAAGTTAAATTACTTCTAGAAGCCAAATTCGCACCAATTCGAACTCAATTTGAAATAATTCTTCTCGATGTAATATTGACCAATTTGTATTAATTCTAATTTTACACACCATGTAACAATCAATTCGGTTAATTAGGGGCAATTCTGCTGCTATATAATGGAGATTGTTGTGCATTGATGGGGGAATAAAGTAAAGGCTACGGACTGGAGATCGAATTAACCTTGTACATTGCATTCTTTAGAATCGATTTCAAATGCACCATGAGAGGAATCTGAGCCCAATGGAATGATCCCTAGAGGGGACCACTGGAGCCCAACATTTAATTGTTCAACATTTTATTAATTTGATTTCAATAGAAATGTGATTTTGCAATTATTTTGTATTTTCCAGTTCTTTTGGATTTTCTGAAGATGGTATTTTAATTTAGTTTTCACAGGAAGATCGAGCTAGGTGGTTGGGCCCATCAGCCAACTCGTTGCTAAATTACTTAGGATTTATTTATTTCACTGCATTTATTTCTTGTTGGTGTGATTTATTTTACTCCTTTTTTCTTTCATGCATGAGTGATTTAAATTCTGATTCTGCAATTTCCTTCTATAGATCTCCTTTATGTTTTGAAATTTAATTATACAGGTTTGATTCATGAATATAGCAATTTATTTCTGATTTTATTTAGTTATCAAGCCCTTATTTTATTTATGTTTCTTATTCTCACTATTTTTTGTGTTTAATTCATTATCTAATGAAATATATTTTCAATTGCAGGGATTTATAATGGAGATAATAAGTATGATATGACTGTTGAAAATTCGGATTTAATTAATTAACATTATCTGGGCATTCATAAGCATTTTTAATCCTGGAATTTTAAATATTCATCATTATAATAATGCAACAATTAGCATGAGGAGACTTTCAGTCCAAGTTCATAAAAATGTCCAGCAAAAATCCTTAAGAATATCTTCGATCAACAAACTTAATACAGGTGCTTCTTTTCTCATTTTTACTATTTCCCTGTTCAATTTATTTTATAACGAAACATATTTCGAGTTACAAGAAATCAAGACAGGGATAACAATAATTTCATGTGATTTTATATTCATATTGTTTAACACTTACAAGAAATTTAAATCATCACATGGAAATGATCTTGGTACTTTAACGAAACAAAATTTATTTAAATATCGATATTAGTTTGAATACATTTTTAACATAAGTAGAGTGTCCAGCAACTTAAAGATATCCTTGATTAACGATTTAAAATTCTGAATTAAACATTGCAATTCCTTTCTAGCATCATTCGAAAGAATAATTTTAAGTACAGATTTTAAATAGTTATTTATTTTATGCTTTCATATTTACAGTGTAGTTCTAGTCTTTAAGAATTTTTTGCATCCTTTATTTCCTGCATAGATTATTAATTTGCAGTGTGAAATGTTTTATTTCCTTTCCTGAATGATTTTTTGAATTATTTTTAGGGTTTTGATTTTACAAATCCCCGATGCCATATTCTGGCATATATTGTGCTACATCTCTAAGTCTTACAACCCCGAATTGACAATTTAAATGTGGGTGTAAATCTAGCATTTATACCTCCCAACACTCCTCCTAGAGGAACGAGTGGTATAAGGGGTAGAAACTTGTTTCGATCATGGTGGAATTGCTCAAAATACGTAAATGTCAAGAGGTGGGCTAATAAGACCACTCATAACAACTATTCCTCAAGAAAGAGTAAAACAACCAAGAGAAAATGTATGATTGGTCAAGTAGATTGTGGCGATGGAATGAGAAATCCAAGGCTCATTTGGAAAATATAGGCTGATAAAAATGGAAATCACGAGAAGTAAAATGAAAAGGGTTTCATTTTTACACAAGCTTGAAACATGGGACACTATGCTTAAGAATAATTGAAAATGGTTTCATTTTTTCACAAGCTTGAAACATGAGAAAAATTATGCTTGAGATTCGTTTCATTTTCACATAAGCTTGAAACAGAGACAAACTATGATTAAAATAAGTTTTCATTCCCCCGGAATAATGACCCAATTCAAGGTACATGCCCCCCAAGCTTCACTTCACTCACCTAAGTATACTACTGGTTACTAACAGGTGGATGGAATGAAGGTTCATTTACGAGATCAAGTGAAAGACTCTACTCTGAATTTATAAGATCTAATCAAAGATCCAAATTGGAAGAGGATTTGTTTCATTTTTTAATGATCTTGACACATGAAAAGAAATGGTCTCATAGAACTTTGTTTCATTTTTTAAGGAGCTTGACACAAGACAAGGAACTCTACTCCAATCATTGATCATCGCCCATAAGAGGCCATGGCTCCCAAGAGGTTCTCATCAGATGGGTGAACAACACTCTGGAAGGGATACATATCAAGGGATCTAATGGAAATATCAGGCTCTGATTCCCCCAGTACATGGGGCAATATATCACCGACTAGATCATCAGTTGACGCGGGCATGGAATAGGTTGCCACATAATTAACATTGGTGGGGAAGATGCCACTTGCACATTCAGAATGCTTAGGGAAGTATGATGATTGGTATTCAAGTCATAACCAATAAATGAAATTTGATCGATAGTCACAATCCTTCCATTATGCAGGAATCACATCACTCAAAAGAGTGTGGACATGACAACATTCATAGCATAATCATAGTCTCCCCCGAGGAAAAAATTGAATTCCAAAGGGCCCATGACAATAATAAAATCAATACATACATTTTTTCCTCCCAATGTAATAGGAAAATGAGGGAGGATCTGTAAGTCTTGACTGGTTCTTCTATTAAAAGCTAAAAAATTCGAAGTGGAAGACACAAGCTGTGGGGAACCCAAAGCTTGCCAAGAAATGGAGGATAGAATATTAACAGAAGCTCCCTCATCTATAACATATTTGTTGTAACTCCTAGAGATAGTCTGTGGGTTGATGAGGAGACCAGTTCCTAAGCCATCTTAGCAAGGTATTTAATTAGACATGACATGACCCAACCTCACTATTAAGGGCTCATATGAAAATATTGGTTTAGAACCTTTCCTAATTGAACATATATAACAACTTCAATACTCATGATCTTTATGCAAGATGAAGTTAATTTTACATTCAATCATAATAATTCAAATCTATGCACGCAGAACTTGAGTTATAGTATAACAGAGGAGAAAAAGGAGATGAGAATTTGGCATATTGGCTTAAGCGCAGTAAGAATCCAACATGTTGAAAACTAGAGTGAAATGCGGAAAGGAGGGAAAGTGAAATGAAAATATTTATGGGGTGATTTTGAGGAATTAATCTTCTCTCAGTTCATAGAAAATTTATCATCATTTCTAAATAGGATGAATTCATGAACACAAAAAGACATTTCCAGCAGCTAAAGTAACATAAAATTTGTGAAGTAGAATATAAAAGAATTCACGCATACACATGAGAATATTTATATGCTACATGTACAAATGAGTAGGAATTGCACTGAATGTATGTTAAATCATTCTTGAAATCATACATTCACAGACCAAAAATTTTGTAAGCTTCCTTAGGAGATAAACAAAGTATTTTGCAAAAATTATGAACCCATGTTTAGTCGCATATCACTTGTTCATATAGCATCTTCCTTGAGAACTAGTTTAAAAAATATTATTTCTTGATCTATTACTGTTGGAATAGGGTCTCCTAAAGCTGCGAATTTTGACCATTTTTGTATATTTTTGGTATTATTTAGTCTAACGCAGGGGTTTTTTGGTGGGTCAAAGCCCCGAATGCATTGTAATGGGTCAAGGGTAGACCAAGAGTCCGCAAACCACGGTTTGCGGACCATTGGATGCGTACGCTAAATCGATATAAATAGATGAACCTTTTTGAGTCTTAAGGTAGGAAAGAATTGAGATTGATGCTAAGCACGACTTGTTAGATCTATTTTTAGGTTGTTAGGGTAAGGACTCCTGGTGGCTGTGTGCACTAAGATCCTCAGTCCTCCTGTGTGCGGACCCTGCTGGCTGTGTGTGCAGGCGGTATTTTGGGATTGTAAGTGGATTTTGATAGTAATATATATGCAGAGTATTGTTGGACATCCAATGTTATCTGGATCTGCTTGGTTTTGATTGATGTGAACCCAAGTTATATGATTAAGTTGCGAAAGTATCTATTTAATTACTGCAAACTGTGAAAGTATCTATGTTTCTGGTATATGTATCTGCGGTCTATTAATTACTGTGATTATAGTGTTCTGTGCTGATAATTGGTATTACACACATGGATGCGGAGGTATTTATTCACTCTTTACATGATAATAGCTCTGTAAGCCTGCGAATAGATATGTTTAAGTGCGAACTCCGTAAGCTGGGAACGCAGACCTTCTTGACTTACCTACTCTCTCTCTTAGGGTGCGAAAACCTGGTTCCAGCACCCTCCCATACTACTTTGGGTGAGACTTTGGCCTGCACAAGCAGGTCACTGCAGAAAGGGCCAGTAGTATAGGGGTTTTTTGGCAAACCTTAACCTCCGAACCTGGGTTAGGATCCCTCAAGCCAAAAAATGGTTCCATTGTCGGGACCGGGAGCATTTTGAGAGAGAGATCGGGTAATGCCAAGAACACATTGGAGACCTGAGAAGAAAGAGATCAATGAGTCATTCGAAAAGAAAATTCATGAATTCACAGTAAGAGATAATCGCAGTGCAAAGATGACCACAAAGAATTGGAAGAATAGGTACATTTTCACAGAGATCTACGAAATTTTCTTTGTGACATTTGCGACTGAGCTTCAAGAGTAGCTCGCAAGGCTCGTAGATTACCATAAGTGTTGGAAGGATGAATGGGTCATGCAGTGGACCCCAGATCTGATTCAGAAGTTAGAAAATACTAATAACACCATCACTCGCACGGCAGATAATTGGGTGGACAGTGTGATAGGAGGATTTGTGACAGAATTTGCAATTGATCAATTTGTGTCCTACTCTGAGGCGGAACGAAGGTTCTTCAAGGGTTTCTGGGGTAAGTTTCTGAAAACTCTGCCATTACTGATTAAGATATTTTTGTGCGAAAAGATCATTTTGTGCAGCCATACAGAGTGAATGAGCTCCGATCAAAGTGAGGGTACAACGCGCAATGGTAAGTACTACAGAACTAACCAAGAAGAAGATAAATCTGTCTATAGTCCAGTAAGGTATTTGGTTGCGTAAGAACCTCCAACGACACCACCGTCGAGCCAACACAGGGGTAATAACTCACCCGTACCTCCTCCCCCACCAGAAGGCGTAGGGAATGAAGACATGGACTGGTTCTGGTTTGTTGCAGGATCAGTATGGACTGTGCAGAACATGGCCAGTGACACTGTGAAAAGGGCACAACTATCCCTTGCCTTTGAAGGAAGATCCTTGGACTGGTATATGGGATACATAGCTCAGCATGTGAATTCAACCATTGAAGATATTAATAATGCCTTGAAACAGCAGTTCAAGAAGCCTAAGTCCTACTCTCAGATAGAGAACAATCTAAGAGATTTCAAGCAGGGACCGTCTGAGTCTGTATGGGAAGTTGACCAATGGTTTAAGAAGGTAATTAGAGAAGGATGATTCCTGTATGATGACAAGCAGCACACGGAGTGGTTCATTGCTATGTTTTTTCCCCACCTGCATGTACCAATGGGTCATCAAGCCATTGAATCGCAGGAAAAGGCCTTAGAGATTGCGATGAAGCTAGAAGTTGCGCCAAGAGACGATACCAAGTTAGGAGTACAAAAAATACGAGGCCAGTTAGAGGCAATGCATATGGAGATCTAGAATCTGTTGAAGGAATGAAGAATAGAGGCTAGCCCTAACAGGTGGTGCATACGATGCAGGGTGAATGGCCACACCAAGGATAATTGTCCGCTGCTAGCAGACTACATGTAGGCTGGGGGACCCAGCCCATTGCATCCTAGGGAAGCTGCGGGGCCAAGTGGTTCGGTGTTGTGGTGCGATGATTGTCGTGTGGCTGGGCTTCATGATACCAACCACTGCCCTTGCCTTGCCGCATATGTCCCAGAAGTGAAGCAAAAATGGTGCAAGTTTTGCAGATCTGTAGGACATGATGAGTAGAACTGTCATACCTATGATCTGATGATAGATAGAGGAAACCTATATAGGGTACAATCAGACCCTTCTTCACCAAGATCCCCCTCTGGTTTGGGTGGCTCCCCAGCTAGGGGTAGGGAAGGGGGTCGAGGTGGAAGTGCGGGTAGGGGGAGAGGACAACTGATTTTCTATAACTGTGGATAAATATTGCACTTTGCAAGGGACTGCATGAACCTTGTGAGACAATCCTGTAGATACTCTAGACACCTACACAGAATGTGCAAAGGGTCAAGGCAGAACCTCGAGCTGAAGGACCAAGTGTTAATGTTATAACACGCAGCAGCATGGCCACCGGAGGAGCTACGGAGAAATTTTAGGCTGAGCCTCTTATTCGTAAAGTAGCCATTAAACAAGAAGTTTTGGACTTAAAGAAGGAAAAGGAAACCTTTTTCGCAACTCGCCAAGACTTTGCTAAGGTGTTGGGTCCCTATATTACTAGTATAGTCCCTTATTGTTGTTAGTGTAACCCCCTTATTGTTATTATTGTACCCTTGTAACCCCCATTTTGTTATTATTGTACCCTTAAATTATTATTGTTAGGTCGGCTAGGATTACATTGTGGCCCACTAGGATTACATGATGGCCCCATGGACTCCTATATATAGAAAGGAGGTTTTGTAAATTGTATCATCCAAGAATTGTTCATTTATGTAATGTATTGGAGGTTTCCCCCTCACAGTGGCTTATTTCTAAGGCGTTGATATCTCTTTTCTTCTATTTTTGGAGCTGGTTACACAACATTTGGTATCAGAGCTTTGGATTCTAGGGTTTCGCTGCTCCAAATAGGTCATCGTGGTATTTTCACTATAACTATTTTTCTATGAAGCTTCAGAACCTGAAATTTTTTGGGTGCGAAGCCGAAATCTGGAGGAACATCGTCAAAAAATTTCAAAGTTTGGTTCGCAATATTTTCGGAGATATGATCTGTGGAAGTTAGGTCTTTTTTCAGGCTCCTAAACAGGTCATCGTGGAATTTGCGCTATAACTTTCTTTATACGAAGGTTAAGAATCTGAATTTTTTAGGGTGTGAAGCCGATATCCTGAGGAAAATCATCAAAACATTTCAGATATTGTTTCACAATATTTTCAGAGATATGATCTGTGGAATGTAGTTCTTTTTCAGGCTCCAGAATTTCATCTCAAAGAGGTGATTGTGGGAAAATATTCATAACTCTCTTTCTGAGCATCGGATTGGAGTGCCGTAAAAATTGGTCGCAAGTACATGGACTTAATTTTCTTGGCTATAAATTTCATATCCGAAGGACGAAAAAGTAACACATGGAAAGTCGTACAAATTCGCTCTACTGAACTAGTCCAAAATTGGGTCATTGTGGGAGATTGGACATAACTTTTTCTTGAAGAATCCCAATTAGATGAGACCTGTGGCATTTGAAAGAAGCTTTAGAGGGCTACTACAAGGCTGCATTTTAGATATTGAAGATTTTCAATTATAGATATAATTCAATTTCAATATCGAGCTCCTCAAATCAAGTAAAAGGTGTGTATTTTTTTTTCCGAATTGCATAAGTCTTGTTTGAAGAATCAAGTTGAATTGATTCCAAGGGCATATTGTAGAATAGATATCAATATTGGATTCTAAAATGGCCCCAAAAAAGAATTCAACACCCATTAAGCCTTCAGAAGGCTCTACTATGACTCATGAAGATGAAGAATTGCAACATGATCTATCAAAATTACAAGAGCAAGTGCACCAAATTTCGATCTCGCAAAGAACAACAAAAAATGAAATGGAAGTTTTGAAGAAAGGCATGGAAACTAAGATGGATGGTTTGAAGAAAGGCGTGGAAGCTAAGATGAATGGTTTGGAATCTAATATGGATGGCATGGAAGTGGGCATGGAAGCTAAGATGGATGACATGGAAGCGAAGATCAATGAAAAAATGAAAGACAACATGGAAAACACGAAGAAGGATCTAAAAGTAGACATCGAAGGTTTGGAAAATTTGATACAAGAAATTTTTCCTAATGGTGAAAAGATAGTAGAGGAAAGTCATGATGAGAACAAAATAAATGTTAATCATGATTTCATAAACTCTACTGTTGGAGGGAAGAACCACCATATTCCAAAAATGGATATGAGGAAGTTTGATGGAAAGGACCTTGTAACATGGATACTACAGATGGAGCAATATTTTGATCTCCATAATGTGCAAAACACACAAAAGGTACGCATTGCAACTTTACATTTAGAACAAAATACATTTGTATGGTATCGATGGCTTTGCTCCCGTAAAAAAATTGTCACTTGGTCAATTTTTACTGAGGAAATGATAGCACATTATGAGGATACAAAGAGCAACACCTTCTTTAGCCAATTGATAAATCTCAAACAAAAGGGTTTAGTGGGGCAGCACATTGAGGACTTCCAAAAATGAATATAAGGGTAACTGATATTCCAGAGGAACACAGGATTTATCTCTTCATAGGCACTCTAAAGGATAACATACAACATGAAGTTCGTGTTTTGGAACCTGATTCATTGGAGAAGGCATTCAGGTTGGCAAGAAAAGTTGAATGTAAAATTATGGCGACAAGGAAGCCTACCACTCAATTCTATAAAGAAGGAAGTGTTGCTACGCTTAGATTTCCACAACCTACAAGGTTGACACCACAACAATTGGAAGAAAAAAGAGCAAAAGGGCTTTGCTACAGTTGTGATAGCAAATACACTAAAGGTCATAAGTGTGCTGAGAAGAAATTATTCTACATAGATTGTGAAGAGGAAGAAGAAAATGAACAAGAAGAGGATATACACTTGGAACCAGCCCTAGAAGAGGAAGAAATGAATCCGACCATATCGTGTAATGCACTGGCAGGAATTACCACTCCTCAAACTCTCAAGATACAAGGACAAATCAAGAAGAAAAGGTAATAGTGTTGATTGATTCAGGTAGCACCCATAATTTTATTCATTGTAAGGTAGCCAAGGAATTAAATTGTTTCCTATACCCAGCACCAGAATGTCAAGTGATGGTTGCAAATGGAGGAACTATAAATTGCTCTAGAAAATGCCATAATATCAAGCCAACCATGGGGGAATATGTATTGACTAGTCCAATGCTTTCCATTCCTATGGGAGGTGTTGATGTTGTACTAGGAGTACAATGGTTACAATCTTTGGGGACGGTAGCTTTTAATTTTCAAGAACTTTTCTTGAAAAAAATTTCAGAAGGAAAGGAAGTCGAATTACGGGGTATTGAAGGGAAGCCGGGAAGGATAATAAGCTCTAATGTCATGACAAAGCTTCTAAAGAAAGAACAACGAGGCGTAATTGCACAATTATGCTCACTAGAAGTTCCAAAATCAAAATCATCTATTTCTGCAGATCTCCAACAAGTCTTGGACAATCATTCCAAGGTGTTTGAAACTCCCAAAGGACTCCCACCTATTCGTGATCATGATCATGCTATTCATTTTATTCTAGGAAGTGTTCCTCCAAACATCAGGCTTTATAGATATCCTTACTTCCAAAAGAGCGAAATTGAACGTATGATTGCAGAAATGTTAGAGGCGGGTATAATTCAACCCAGTCAAAGTTCTTTCTCTGCTCCTGTAGTATTGGTACACATGAAGGATGGATCATGGCGAATGTGTCCGGATTATAGGGAGCTCAATAAGCTCACCATTAAAGATAAATTTCCCATTCCTATGATTGATGAATTATTGGATGAATTACATGGAGCAATTTATTTTACCAAGTTGGATCTTCGTTCAGGATATCATCAAATTAGAATGAAGACTAAAGAAATTCCAAAAACAGCATTTCGAACTTTTCAAACCCTTCCTTAGAAAATTTGTGCTAGTATTTTTTGATGATATACTAATATACAGCAGGTCTTGGAAGGATCATGTTGAACATGTTGACAGGGTGCTCAAACTACTACAGGAGAAACAATTATATGAAAAAACATCCAAATGTTTCTTTGGAGTACAAGAGGTGGAATATCTGGGTCATATTTTATCTCACGAGGGTGTTAAAGTAGACCCTAACAAAATTAAAGCCATTAAGGAATGGAAAGTCCCCACAACCATAAAGCAGTTGCGAGGATTTCTCGGGTTAACAGGGTATTATCGCAAGTTTGTTAAGAATTATGGGAGAATAGCAGCACCTCTAACAACATTATTGAAGAAAGATGCATTTTCATGGACTCCTAAAGAAACTAAGGCCTTTGAACATCTTAAAGAGGCAATGTGCCTAGCACCAGTCTTAGCTACGCCAGACTTCACAAAAACCTTTATTGTGGAATGTGATGCCTCAGGAAATGAAATTGGTGTTGTTTTAATGCAAGAAGGAAGACCCATTACTTTTGAAAGTCGTCCAATCAAAGGAAAGTATTTACATAAACATATTTATGAGAAGGAAATGTTAGCAATACTGCATGCACTAAAGAAATGGAGAACTTACCTAATGGGAAGACACTTCAAGGTAAAAACTGATCATGATAGTCTTAAACACTTTTTGGAACAAAGACTATCTTCAGAAGAGCAGCAAAAATGGGTCACAAATATGTTGGGTTATGAATTTGAAATAATCTACAAAAAAGGGAAGCTAAATGTTGTTGCAGATGCACTCTCAAGAAAGAATGAAGAGGTGGAAGCATTGCTTTGTGCCATTTCTATTATCCAACCAGATTGGATAACTGAAGCAAGAGATGAATGGAAGAAGGAAAAATATGTATGGATACTCATTCAAAAGTTGCAGCAAGATTCTAGTACATCTGATACATTTAGTTGGAAAAATGATTCCTTATGGTACAAAGATCGCTTATATCTTTGTAAGAATTCCGAACTAAAACAAAAGATTCTTCTGGAATTGCACACTTCTCCTTTAGGAGGACACTCGGGATTTTTAAAAACTTACCACAGGGTGAAGAAAGAATTTTTTTGGGATGGCCTTAAATCCGATATTCAAAAGTTTGTGGCGGAATGTTTGGTTTGCCAGCAGAATAAAGTGGAAACAATTAAGACCCCAGGACTTCTACAACCTTTATCCATTCCAAGTCAACGTTGGGAGGAGATTTCAATCGATTTTATCACAGGTTTACCTAAGTCCGAAGGAAAGAGTGTCATCATGGTGGTAGTTGATAGACTTACCAAGTATGCACACTTTTGTGCATTATCTCATCCATTTAAAGCAAGTACAGTTGCTACTACATTTATGGACAGAATTCAAAATCTACATGGAAGCCCAAGGGTCATTGTGAGCGACAGAGATCCCATTTTTACTGGAAATTTTTGGACGGAGTTATTTTCTTGTTTGGGTACTCAATTAGCTCATAGCTCATCTTATCATCCTCAATCTGATGGTCAAACTGAGATAGTAAATAAATGTTTGAAGGATATCTTCGTTGTTTTGTATTTGATAAACAAACACAATGGGTCAAGTGGTTACCTCTCGCTGAATGGTGGTATAACACTTCCTTCCATACTGCAGCAAAAATGACCCCATTTATGGCACTTTATGGATATCATCCACCATCCATCACATTATCTTTAAGGGAAAATTCGAAGGTTCAAGCAGTGGAAGATCACATCGAGCATCAGCAAGAAGTTCTCCAACTCTTAAAGGATAACCTAAATTTGGCACAAAATCGAATGAAACAACAGGCAGATCAACATCACAGCAAGAGAATTTTTGATGTAGGAGATTGGGTATTTTTACGACTACAACCATACAAACAAATGTCCCTCAAGCAAGCTAAGAAGGATAATAAATTATCGCCAAAGTACTATGGTCCTTACAAGGTGTTGCAAAAGATTGGTACTATGGCATACAAATTGGGGCTTCCTGCTTCTTCGCGAGTACATCCAGTTTTCCATGTTTCATGCTTAAAGAAGGTTATAGGTGAAAATCTTCCAGTTCAAACAATATTGCCAGAACTTGATGAGGAAGGAAAAATCATATCGGAACCAGAAGCGGTCATGGAAACAAGAACTCGACAACTACGGAATCGATCAATTTCAGAGTATCTCATCAAGTGGAAGAACTTACCCACTGAAGATTCTACATGGGAGGATGATAATTTTATACAGAAGCACCCAGAGCTACTCAAGCGTTGAGGACAACATTTTTTTTAAGGAGAGGGGCATGTTAGGTCCCTATATTACTAGTATAGTCCCTTATTGTTGTTAGTGTAACCCCCTTATTGTTATTATTGTACCCTTGTAACCCCCATTTTGTTATTATCGTGCCCTTAAATTATTATTGTTAGGTCGGCTAGGATTACATTGTGGCCCACTAGGATTACATTATGGCCCCATGAAATCCTATATATAGAAAGGAGGTTTTGTAAATTGTATCATCCAATAATTGTTCATTTATGTAATGTATTGGAGATTGCCCCCTCGAAGTGGCTTATTTCTAAGGTGTTGATATCTCTTTTCTTCTATTTTTGGAGTTGGTTACACAACATAAGGTTGTGGTATCTACTCCTAAAGTCCCTACGAACCTCAAAGCAGATGATGAGGTCAAGCCATTCCTGCAGGCATGTGTGAAGCTGATGTGCAACCAAAGGGCTGTAGAAAACCTCCATGCATTGATAGACAGCTGCACAGAAATAACAACCCCAGCCATGGAAATTAAGGATGTGCACAAACAATATAAGCATAAGAGACGCACTGGTAGGGAGATGCGGTTAACCGTGCAGATTGGTGATTATGAGATGGATCAGGTTATTCTAGAATTAGGCTCAGATGCAAACGTACTACCCAAGAAAACTTGGCAGTGAATGGGAGAACCTAAGTTGGAATGGTCCACTATCCAGTTGTGCATGGCTAATCAACAGAAGATCATACCGTTGGGGATATTATCAAAGATCATGGTAGATATCGCAGGAGTTAAGGTTCGGGCTGACTTTGAGGTCATTCAAATTGTAGAAGATGCGGATCCCTATCCTTCACTCCTAGAATTGGACTGGGCCATAGATATGGGTGGTATTATCAATTTGAAGAAGAGAAGCATGGTGTTTGAAAGTGAAGGCACACGGGTGGTAGTACCTCTAGACCCCACAGAAGGAGAAAGGTATACAGAACCGGTACGGGAGGAAGAGGAGGTGGATCACATCTATAAGTTAATTGAGAAGGATGAATACTGGATCAATCCTATGGTCAATGGTGTGCTTTGCTGGGAAAAGGATAGCGAATGCTTTTCCGACTCCTGGGAAGAAATGGAAAATTGGAAAAACTGGTTACATGATGTCTCTACACTGCATTGCCTATGAATCACAAGGGACTTCCAATGCATATCCACAAAGGTAAGAGAACTGCCCTACTTTGATGGTTCCGATAGCGAAGGATTTTTTGCGAACATTTGAAGCTGAGGTTCCAAGAGAACAAAGGCTATGGGCCCTTAACCTAGCTATGCGTGCAACACCCGCAAGATGGTGGGACATGCATAAGGGGGTGTTATAGGATTGGGAGGAATGTCGGGATATGATGATCCTACGATATGAGCCTCCGGCTGATGTGAGCGTCAAGATATTTCTTGGCCCAGGGGATCCGCGAGAACATTTGTTCGCCTGGATGGAGAAATGGTGGGATTGCACTATAGAAGAATGGGTTCACTTGTTTATTCATGCCTTGGGACCAATTCCCACTACATGGTACTTAGATGTGGATCTACATCAACGCACCCACCACTGGGAAACCTTAAAGGAAGAATTTATGGGGAAATTCAGGTTAACAGCAGGATCGGAGGTGCTTGACGAAGCTCTACAGGATATAGATACCTTTGTATTTGGTGAATCCAACCCCTACGCAGCATTGGAGATACCAACATGGGAAACAAAGATGCAGGATATTGTTAACTGCCTCAATATCACCATAGAAGAATGTGATAAAGATCTGTGCAATGTCTCGATCCCAGAATCAGAAGGGGAGGGTGCAGTTGCAGGACCTCCATTACACATTGTGGATGTTACGAAGCCTCTAAAGCTACGAGAAGTTAACATTGGCACGGAAGAGCAACCCAAGTTGGCTAAAATTGGGGATTACTGGGATGATGAGATAGTAGGCAAAGTTACGGAATTACTCACGGAATATCAAGACTTATTTTTGACAAAGTTTTCGGAGCTTAAGGGGATCACGGGGGACTTAGGGGTTATGCGCATCACACTGAAACCAGATGCACGCCCTGTGAAGTAGCGCCCTTATCAGCTGAACCCTAAGTATAAGCAGAAGGTTAGGGAGGAAATTGATAAAATTCTCACCACAAGTATCATCAAACCGGTCGAACAGTCAGACTAGGTGAGTCCCATGGTGGTTCAGGAAAAGAAGACGAAAGGGGAAATCTGCATCTGTGTGGACTTGCACAAGTTGAATGATGCATGTGTACATGATCCTTTTCCAACACCATTCTCTAATGAGATCCTGGATAGCATAGGAGGCCAACAATTGTACTCGTTCACTGATGGGTTCTCAAGGTACCATCAGATTAGAATCGCACCTGAAGATCGTAGTAAAACTACATTAGCTGCCGAATGGGGATCCTTTTAGTATAGGGTCATGCCGTTTGGACTCAAAAATGCCCCTGCCATATTCTCGCAGGTAGTAGTCGCAGTGTTCAAAGAGTTCATCCATAAATTTTTGGAGGTATACTTTGATGATTGGATTGTCTTTGACTTAGTAAAGATGCAAGTTTCAAACCTGTGCATGATGTTGGATGCGTGTCGGAAGAACCAGATTTCCCTGAATATAAATAAGTGTATTTTCTGCGTACCCTTCAGAATCTTTCTCGGACATATATTTTGTCGACAGGGGTTGATGGTTGACCCTGTGAAAGTTGTCTTTATCATCAATCTGGCCATACCTACGACTGAGAAACAGCTGCGTTCGATCCTCGGATGTATGGGCTACTATAGATAGTTCATTCAGGGATATGCGTTGATCACAGCACCTCTGGAAAAGTTGCTTAAGAAGAATGTTTCATGTTTTTGGGATGACGAGTGTCAAAAGAGCTTTGAGCTACTCAAGGAAAATATGGTCTATGCGCCTATCCTTATCTTTCCTGATTGGGCAAAGGTATTTCATGTTCACGTTGATGCTTCTGGAATCGTCGTGGGAGTGGCTCTTATGTAGCCTGGAGATGGAGACATTGATCACCCAGTTGCATTTGCTAGTCGAAAACTCTCTAGTGCGGAGCGCAATTATGCCACCACGGAGCGGGAGGGATTGGCCATGGTCTATGCATTACAGAAGTATCAGCACTATCTGTTAGGAGGACACTTCAAAATGTTTACAAATCATTCGACTTTGAAGTACCTGGTGAATAAGCCTGTGTTGGGGGGGGGAATTTGTCGATGGCTTTTGTTGTTCCAAGAATACGACTTTGAAATCATTGTCAAACCAGGGAAGTTGAATGTTGGGCCGGTTCACTTGTCCCGAATTGAGACTAACGAGGAACCAACCAACCTGGAAGAAGGATTTCCGGACTCGTAGATGTTTTCTATTAAGGTAGTTGATGCGCACTTTGTTGACATCATTCAGTTCCTAACTACAGGCATGGCACCCCCAGAGTATTCGGAGCAACAAAAGAAATATTTGGCAACCCGTGCTGTAGATTTTACCATCATTCAGATCACCTCTATAAGATGGGAGCTGATGAAGTGCTGCGAAGGTACGTTTTGGAACATGAACGGCATGCTATCTTGACAGAAGCCCACGATGGGGTAGCAAGAGGTCACTACGCAGGGAACGCAACAACACGAAAGATCTTAAGAGTTGGATTATGGTGGCCTACCTTGCATAGTGACTCTCACGACTATTGTAAGGCTTGTGATACATGCCAATGCACTGAAAGGCCGTCCCGCAGGGATGAAATTCCCCTTCAACCACAAATGGCCCTGCAAGCATTTGACAAGTGGGCCATCGATTTTTTCAAACCTATCAACCCACCTGGAAAGAAGACAGGTGCGCGTTACATTATAACTACTACTGACTATGTAACTAGGTGGGCTGAGGCACAAGTGGTGAAGGACGGCATTGCAGATACTGTTGTGCACTTCATCTTTGACCATATTTTGACAAGATTTGGATGTCCAAAAATCCTGATGAGCGATCGAGGTACACACTTTGTCAATGAAACGATACAGGCCTTGATGGAAGAATTTCATATTCATCATGTGAAAATCACTCTGTATTATCCTCAGGAAAACGGAGCGGTCGAAGCTTTTAATAAAGTCTTGGATCACGCATTGACCAAGGTCTATAACGTCGATTGCAGCGACTAGGACATGTGCATTATGTCTGTTTTATGGGCCTATTGAACCACCTGTAAGAAGTTGACAGGGAAAACACCATTTAGGATGGTTTATGGCAAGGAGGCCGTCGTGCCCATGGAATATAATGTTCCTAGCCTGCGCATCATAGCCTTCACAAATATGGCAGAGTTTGATATCATGGAGGAGCGGTTAGCGCAGCTTGTGGATTTGGAGGATGATTGTTTCATTACTAACTTCCATCAGCAGGTTCAGAAGGCACATGACAAGACATGGCATGATCGACATATTCGTAAAAAGAGCTTTACGGAGGATGATTTAGTCCTGCTATATGATAGCCAGTTTGAGAAACACCTAGGGAAGTTCTGACAGCATTGGCTTGGGCACTATACAATTAAATAAATCACGGATGGCGGAGTTGTTCAATTAGCTACCTTGCGCGGCTATATGCTACCTGTCTATATCAATGGCAGTTAGCTCAAACTGTATCCGATCAAATGACTATATGGCCAGAGTAGTCGTATGAAGAGGGATAGACCCACCAAGTAAGCTAAGCACAGCAGGTAGCATGCTCCACGCAGGGGGCAGCCGCAGGATTGGAAGCCCGGGGGAGTGCGCTGAAGGCACAGGAATAAACTCAAAACGCAGTAGGTGCGCTGAGAGTGCAGGAGGTATGTTAAAAGCGAAGGGGTGTGCTGGGAGCACAGGGGTGCACTTAGTGCACCAAGGGTGTGAAAAATAGCCGTTGGAACATTCAAATCGGGTAAAAAGAAAAAATTACCGTTGGAAGGAGCGGGCCGCTGCCATTTAATGAGGCGATTTCTAGATGATTTTTACCGTTTACTTGATGGTAAGTTCCAAGTGAATTTTACCCTACCGTTGGTCAATCGAAAAGGCTATAAAAAGGGCAGGATAGATCAGAAAAGGGTTTTTTATCGCCTGAATAGCTTGTACTTGGCAAGTTTGTCCTTAACGAAATTATGTTGTAAGAATTTCTGTGCCTATTGTTTCTCGTTCATGTCTGAGCAACCTACTCCTTCTGACAGTAGCCACCTGGGGTTGGGATTCATTTTTTACGCCAAGATGATAGCCACTAATCCCGTTGAATCCTTAGCACCAGCGATCTCGGCAGAGCCAGAAACCAAGGAAGTGGTGGTGGTTGAGTCCGGGGCTGAAGAATTTATCTCCACGTCGAGCCCAGTCATGAAGAATGGAAAGGAAAAAGCACAGGGCTCAGGCAATACCCTGAAACCCACGAAATAGGCTGGAGGGAAGCCCCATACTTCCCCGAGAAACGTAAAATCCCCGCAAGCGACGCTCTAGGCGCGTGTTGCTCTGGAAGAAGCTCAGGCCACAAAACCAATCAATTGGTTACCTCCTTTAATTTGGCCGTGCAGGCCCTCGACATGCACACCGAAGAACCTCGATGGCCTGATCACCTACCTACAGATGCCACTGACCTCGGGAGAGGTCCCCGTGATTGGTGAACCTTTTGGAAGGCTCCATGAGATCAAATTTGATGATCATGACTTGGCCAATTTGGAGGCCTTCCCTAATTTGGTGTCCAAGTTATATCTTGAACGAATTCAGGAGGATGATGGGATCAAAATTGTCCCCGTAATCTGGGTACGTGGAGTGGCAGGATCTAGGCTCCTCAACCTACTCAGGATGCCGCATTTCGGCCACTACAATATCACAGACCATTCGGTGTGTCAATTTCTTTCCCTGGTCCATGATGGGTGTTTGTGGATCAAGGACCGAATCCCTATCAACGTTGCGCTCATCCATCGCATCACTAGTCTTCCTATGGAAGGGTTGGATCCTCTGCTGCGCATTGGGAATAAATATGAGGCCGAAACTGCTGAATATGTGCGAAAAAAATACCATGTGGCGCAGAATACTCGCGGATTCATGATAAAAACCATTAGTGATCCCGCTACACAACTAGGGACCATGTTATTGGCATGTAAGATGATGTGAAAATTCTAGGTGGCCTCCGTCCCCGCATACGTAATTCAGTTAGCAAGCCAGTGCGAGAAAGGGGTTTGCTTCACTTGGTCACAATATTTGTGCAATGAGTTTTTGGCCAATGTTCGCAAATCCCAGGAGCATGGACGGGCATTTTTCTATTCCTGGCTACTACTTCTCATCACCTTGATAGCCTGGGAAGCACCTGAGGAATCGGTCCTCCCAGAGCTCACTCCCGACATGTGCGAGGGGGCCCGATATACAAACTTATGGGATTCTAAGGATACACAGCGTCTCGAGGAAAACCAATTCTTCTGGGTCCTCTTTCAGAGTAGCTTGGCAGCAGCCATTAATTCCCGCCCACGGTTGTCTCCAGCTGTATATGAAAAATACAAGGGCATTGCAGCTTTCCAATTCACCATGCACAACTTCTAGATTAGAGCACGCAGGGATAAAGCCTGGACTTCACTCCCTTATTTGGTGGCGGACGAAGAAATTGACAATGTAATTGCACTCTGGCCTCCTAACTAGAATATCGGCTTCAAAACTAGCATGAAGGTTAGCGAAGGAATGAGCACACCGAAATTAATCCCACCTATCGTCATCAAGGATACCAGAGGACCAAGCAAGAGTACCGGGAAGGACACGGGCACAGAAGCACAAAAGGATGCGCAGCAGAAACAGAACACTGAGAAGGACACAGAAGTGGAGACTCAGCTAGATTCACCGCCAGACCTGGGTACAGAAGGACTAGTTGTGAGAGGACCTGCCTCCCCCCGAGGCATGAAGCGAACAAGCGATCCTGTCAAAGGGCCCTGAAAAAAGCAGCGCTCTCATCAGACAGAAAGAGATGAGACAGTCACACTAACCGAAGGGGACCTCGAACAAATTGATGACGCGGTCGCTTTTGCCACAGAAGACAGATGGTTAGCCTTATAAGAACAGCAGAGATCTGCGATCGACACAATTCAGGCTAAGTTCTGCACTCTATAGCTAAAGACAGACACATTGCAAACCGGTGTGACTTGGGTACGACTGCCCTCGGCAACCAGCAGTGTAGCGCTCACTACAGCAGAAAGCCACCTTTGTTCCTTACCTGGCGCAACCCTTGTGATCAATCCACTCGACCTGGGAATGCAAGTCCAGGTCGGTGCAGAGGTTCAGCTGGATTTAGCCAGGCTGCCACATGAGGCATTACAAGCTCTCCACACTTCCTTATTTTAGGAAATTCACCATCGAGACCAACAAGTGCACCAACAGCTTAGTGTGGCTGAACATACCATCACAGAAAATAACGCTGAAGTGTCCCCCGCCACCGCGCAGAAAACAAAGCTGGAACACTTAATTCACAGACTCTGCACAGATGTTACAGAAGAAATCCTAGCCACAGCCACCCCCCAGGCTAAGGTTGAGGGGTTGGTCGCAGCATTGAAGGCCTCCAGGACGGAAGTTCAGGTGGTCAAAACATAGATGGAGTAGTAGATCGCAGATTTGCAGGCTAAATTGCAGCCTGAATCACCTCCGGAGGTACGGGCCCAGCAAGTTGCACTGGTTACCATGGCTACAAACGTCATTACAAGGCAGATCGCTCAGGGCTCCCAATTACTGGAAATAGCCATGCAGCTATGGACCAAGGTCCAGCACGATCTGATCCTGTGAGAAATAAATCAGGACCTGCGATAGAAGGAAGAATCATTCGAGAAGATAGAGGAAACATTTCCCACTTTGGTTTTTGCTCAGTGCTTAGCATGGCTGCAAACCAGCCATGCCCTCCAAAACGATATTGATGAGCTCCGACATAAGAAGAATTTCTCGGTGACCACCTGAAGCCTTGGACTGCTGAATCCCTCAAGCTCTCGCAATATGTTGATGTTGCTTTTAAGCAGCTAAACCAGACTCTGGAGAGCATCGCTGCTGTGACGGAAAGCCCGACTTCGCATAAGTTGCTAAACATTGCGCAAAATGCTACTGCTCAGAGTGAATTTTTGCTGCCACCATTGGCCGAAGAAATCATATTGTTGTAGGCACTGGTGGAGACCCCACCATCATAGCGGCATGGGACAAGTCACAAGAATGTTTTGGGGGACTGTTGGAACAGGGTCTCCTAAAGCTGCGAATTTTTCCCATTTTTGTATATTTTTGGTATTATTTAGTCTAATGCAGGGGTTTTGGGGTGGGTCAAAGCCCCGAACGCATTGTAATTGGTCAAGGGTAGACCAAGAGTCCGCAAACCACGGTTTGCGAACCATTGGATGCGTAGGCTAAATCGATATAAATAGATGAACCTTTTTTAGTCTTAAGGTAGGAAAGAATTGAGATTGATGCTAACCACGACTTGTTATATTTTTTGTCGAGTTGTTAGGGTAAGGACTCCTGCTGGTTGTGTGCATAGAGATCCTTAGTCGTGCTATCTGCGGACCCTGTTGGCTGTGTGCCCAGGCGATATTTTGGGATTGTAAGTGGATTTTGATAGTAATATATGTGGAGTACTATTGGACATCTGATGTTATCTGGATCTACTTGGTTATGATTGATGTGAACCTGGGTTATATGATTAAGTTGTGACAGTATCTATTTAATTACTACGAACTGTGAAAGTATCTATGTTTCTGGTATATGTATTTGTGATCTATTAATTACTACGGTTATAGTATTCTGTGCTAATAATTGGTATTACGCATATGGATGTGGAGGTATTTATTCACTCTTTGCATGATAATAGCTCTATAAGCCTGCGAATAGAGCTGTTTAAGTATGAACTCGGTAAGCTGGGAACGCAGACCTGCTTGACTTACCTACTCTCTCTCTCAGGGTGTGGAAACCTGGTTCCAGCACCCTCCCATACTGCTTCGGGTAAGACTTTGGCCTGCGTAAGCAGGTCACTTGTTGGCAAACCTTAACCTCCGAACCTGGGTCAAGACCCCTCAAGCCAACAATTACAATTAATGATCATATCAAAACTAGGTGTGCCTCGTGGCGCTATTGGATTCAACCGAAAATTAAACAGACAGTTTGACAAAAAGTAAAAATACTTCATAAAAACTGAAAGTAAAAACATTAAAATACATGGTCCTGAAAATATTCAATCATGATGATAATTTGGAGGAGCATGTGCAGCCAGATTGACAAATTTCACTATAGGCAGATAAGCATTTTGATCACAATTCTGACATGTTTTCATAGATTGTATAATGACCTGTGAATAGAATAGGTATTTCATTTTGAGTTTGGTTAAACCGGAGTAATCCAGCCTTGAGAAAAACAATTTTTTTACCGAACCCAACATCTGCAAGTCATGCTTTAGATAATTTACAACCATTTTTCCTTTCAGCGTGGATGTTCTCTCATGAGTATAATTTGTCTTGCTCTTAGTTGCCACTAACCTCTGCTCATATTGATCCCACAACATCAATTCTCCCCTTTCCCCCCAAAAACTGGGTAACCCTTCTCTAAATATCATGTTCAATGTAGTCTTGAAGGAATTGACCTCTTTGGTCACCACCTTCATGCATCCTTCAGCTTTGATCCTGACTTCTTCCTTTTGAATGACTCTCGAGACCATGCTAAACATATCCACTACGTCCAAAGGTATGATTTCATCACTATTCATTTAACAATACTAAATATTCCCAATTATGTTTCAATTCATTGATGATCTTGTCCCAAAATAACTGCTTGGTCTGTAGTAAACACATATTCCCCTTAAGTTTTCCGTTCAACTCAGCCAATTCATGGTGCAAAGCCTCTATTTTCTTACTGATGGTTTCAGATATTTTCATGGTAGATTGAATTTTTCTTTCCTTCTAATTCAACCTTTCTTGAGCGACCTCCAAATCCCTGTGATACTTCTTTAGTTCTCCTTCTGACAGTTGAAGTTCGGTCAGGGCTTTAGTGAGTTTGTCTATGGGGTTCTGTGGATCTTCACGCACAACTATTTTACATGTGTATGAGTCAATATTTCTATGTAACTCGGCCATATGTTGCTAAAGCACTATGTTCTCATCTTTTATTTTGATGAGCTCTAGGGAATAAAAAAAAATTGCTTCCACTTGCTAAAGATCCTTAGTTTGCACATGTTCACTTACTAAGGTTTTTAACTTATGCCTTAGATCTTGGATCTCTTTCTGAGAACCCTTGGTGATAGCTTCCAATGCCTCCTTATCATTCAGGTATTCCCCTAGTTTTATGATCAAATCCTTATAGTCTTCAACCTGTAAGTGAAGAGCTCTCGAGTTGGCCTTTTCCTATTTCACTCTTAGAGAAAACTTTTCCATATTTTCTGCCTTATCAATGGTCATGTAATGTTTGTTGAGTTCACTGTATAGAATCTCTCCCACTTGTATGTGGAGATTCATTTTATCTAGCAAAGGAACACCAGCTAAATCTAGAATTACGTCCAACGATCTGAACTGTGTTCCTGAGAGTAGCGATCGCGCTGAAGGGTGTTACAACAAGAGATTCATATGGTCCCTATCTATGTCCATTATATACATAAACCTCGTGTGATAAGATGTTGTATGAGCGACTATATTATTCTTCAGCTCCTCCCTTGACTTCTTATTCCTCTCTTCAATTTCATCCCCAACAGGTCAACTAGGTTGGGCAGCAACGGTATTTTCCCCAGCATTGGAAAGAGTTACAACAATGAAGGTTGAGGCAGCTGTTGGGGATGGTTCTTAAAATATAACCCAGTAACCTAGAAAATATACTCATGTATCTATTAGCCTAGTCTCGATTTCTTCCTCCTCGGGCTCATTAGTTCTTTCTCGTTTACTCACATGTACCTCTTCTGCCTCGCTATCTTCAGTTGAGTCAGTAGTCCTTTTATTTGGTTGTCCTTAGTTGTCAAGGTTTCAGGCTCCATCTCTGTATCCAAAGGCTAGAAATCAAAATTAGCTTTCCATTGAATTTCGGATTTGTATTCATGCATATAGGTCGAATATTTTATATTTTCCCTCCTTCGGGCAATGATTCCCTTGGGATCATAGTGCCAAATATTTCCTTGTTGAAATTATATTTTGTTGAGAATATTGTTAATTGTTCTAAAAGATTGTCTCATATTAATGATAAATGTCCCTATAGTGTTTCATGTTTTAAAAATGGATCATTACATTTTTAGGAAAAAGTGGATCAGGTTGGTGTTTAGGCTTTGTCTAATAATATCTAATGTGAAAATTCCCATTGGAATGAATACAAGCAGATGATAGGGAGGGAGTTCACAACCGTAAATCGTGATTTTTGTGTGATCTTCAAACAGGTACCAGTCTCCCACACGTGTCTTCACTGAGCTAAAGGAGCCTTTTTTGTGTTGGGAAAATACGAGGTGGAGGTACTCCATGAATTTTTTCATAAGAAATGGACATAAATCCTGAAATGAACTTGGAGTAGTTTTTAGTTTCTAGTCTCTTTCGGACCAAAGAGTTATAGTCAAAAATAGAAATTTTTTATTTTATTTATTTATTTATTTATTTATTTTTATTTTTATTTTTTTATTTTTTTATTTTTATTATTATTATTATTATTATTATTATTATTATTATTATTATTATTTTTAAATTCTGCGGGTAATCTTATGCAGCCCATGCACTCTAGATTTTCAGCATGTGTGTATAGGAACAAGTAGAAGAGTAATGAGTAGTATCGGAAAATCTGTGTAGTGGTGAAATGATGAAACTGAAACCTCATGTTGTTCGACATATATGACAAAATGTCAAACAGACAATTAGGTTGCATCATTAGATCCAAAAACCCTAGCATGGATTTAATGGCTAAAATGGCATCATATTCCCCAAGCAAACACGAAATTTCAAATAGGATGGGCTTAACAGGTTCAACGCATGAATAAATGGGGAATTTTTCCACTGCAGGTTAGTGGGGTGAACCAGGGGCAAGGAGTATACGTAGCAAGGATTTTTTCTGCTCGAGGGAGAGGCTTGAAAAGTGATAAGAAAGGGTTGCATCCGATAATTTCCATGGCTAGGGGGAATATGGGTAGGTCAAAGCCTTCTGAATATATTAAGGGGTAATTTTCAATATTTTATTTCCTTGATCAGAAATGAAGTATTCTTTTTTCTCAATATAAATGGCTGCAAGCAAGGAGACAAACTGTGGGAAATAATGCACAGTAGGGGTTACTTCATATTATAAACTTGATTCAAACACTTGGAAGAGGTCCTACCCCCTATAATGGTAATAAATTAAGTCAAACTAGCACTGAGTAGGCATGAATTACGGGCATACAGGGTCATGAATTTGGGCTTCTGTATCCATGAATGGCTCAGGGTCGGGAGGGGGACTTGGCGTCGCAGGATTTGGGAGTCGCAGGGGAGGTTTTCTTCAGTTTAGGAGCACATGAAAAAATCACATGTGGATAAGGAGGAGGTTGAAATACCTGGAGAGTCGTGGTTGTGGTTGAAAGTGACATATGGGTCTGATTTTGGAGGGGTGAAGGTCTGGGCAATGTCTTGTGTAGGCCCCTGGATGATGGAGATGCTTCAAAGAACTGTGAGCGAGAGATGGGATAATGAGGTGGGAAGGTTACTAAAATAGCAGAAAAATGGATGCAGAGGTAGGATGACAGGGACGTGATTCTATCAGGGTGGTAACACATGGTAGGATGTGGGTAGGATAGATGGAAGGTCAGCTACAAGGGGGAGGTCCCCACCACTTTATTTCGTGATTACTTTGGTCCTGACTTACGGGAGATAGCCATTTGATTAGAGGCCAAGCTGAGGGTGGTCCCCACGGCTCCTCGTGGGTCGGATGGGAGTGGACGATGGTATCTTTGAGTCGCCAAAACCCGTCCCTACTCGCCACGATTTCCTTGACCATTCAATGTTCAGGCTTATCGGTAGTAAATCCTGCGTGCTTTTCCCTACTGAAGTGATCCTACGACACTCCAGTGTCAGGATGTGCAGCAATCCTTCACATAGTAGCATGGGTGTTAACCCCAATATTCTACCTTTGATTCTTCCTCAGCCTCTCGAGAAAACTTCCCTATTACATTCAAGCCATGTGGGCTCAGACTTTACGATTTTTCTATTTTAATTTTAACCATGCATGTGAGCCCTTCCTTCCTATATGATTAGCACAATGTGTATCATGCTAGGTGACAACATTGGCTCCACCTGTGGGCAATGTGTTGAGTTCAATGCGATTAGAATCGTGCAACTTAGTGCCTTATTCCCTTGGGTAGGGAGTCAGCTTATTAAAAACGTGAGCTTAAACAAACACAAAGAAGAGCGGAAATTGAAAGTAGAAACTCAATATTTACAAACAACTTGGACATCATTTATAGTGAATGG
Organism: Pinus albicaulis; assembly: GCA_034641835.2. Taxonomy (NCBI): domain Eukaryota; kingdom Viridiplantae; phylum Streptophyta; class Pinopsida; order Pinales; family Pinaceae; genus Pinus; species Pinus albicaulis. The sequence continues at coordinate 1,745,190,721 of CM076580.1, forward strand.
AGGCTTAGTACCTTTTAGAACTGCAAGTAACGCTTGAGGAGCCTCCCATCGACTGGAAACTCAAGCATTGTGCCTTCTATATTTCCCAATGTGAAGGTTTTGTTCCCCTTCACTTCATAAATTCTAAAAGGTATAAACCATAAAGGATCAAACTTTCTGTGCTTTCCTTTATCTGCCCTCCTGATGTTCCACCTCAAGACTAAATCCCCTAGCTGGAAGTCTCTATCCTTCTCCTTTATTTCGAATAAGGATTTCATTTTCTCTCCGTAGCTACTCATTGTGTGATTTACCTATTCTTGAATTTCTTGGAGTTTGACCAATTGGTTTATCCTTCTAACCAATTTTTTTGGTTCATATTTGCACTCTTTCATAAAATTAGCTACTGGTGTGTCCAATTGTATGGGAAAAATAGTAGCATTGTCGTAGACTAGTTCAAAAGGTGACTTTTCAGTTGATCTCTTGGTAGTAACTCGGTGGTGAGCCCTAGTATTGCACCAAGAATGCTACAACTCCCAAAGGATTCCCTATTTTGCTTTATCAACCTGGGGTTCATACAAACTTGGAGGTGACAGTGATATATACACAACAGATGCATTCTACTCATGTCATCCTCTTCTGAGCTTTACAAAAGGGTGCTACTTCTTTGGTTTTTAGATGAAGTCTGTCACACTTCTGAAATTAGGCATGGGGCTACAAATGATTCAAAGACATGTCACTTTCAGCAAGTAAAGAACTATTCTACAACAAACAAGTACATATATCTATTCTACAATGAAAGAAATCTACTTATTATACTATGATAAGAATTGAAAAGCAACCTAGGTGTCTTGCATGAAGTAAATTTCTAAATTTAAATGGCATAAAGGAAACTAATCTAATCACACCTTGTTGGGAAAAATTTATAAAAACACTCTACTTACCCTATGCTTTATCTATCATGCAACTATTCATGACCTAACTATGCTTGAAAATGTGTTTTTTTGCAACTAGGAGAAGAAATTCCTAAGGTGACTCATGGAGGGCTTGCACACATGGGGGCAAGGTTGCAAGTGTATGAGTGGTTATTTTAGGTTTAGAAGATGGTGATGGTGGTTTTTGGGATTAAGGAGGGGCCTGTTATTGCCTAAATCTACCTCAGGCTGAAAGAAAGAAGATTTCATGGTAACATCAAACCACGCTCAGTCTGGTAGCTAGCCCTACCAGATCAGGAGAGGGCTCTCTCCGAGTCAATCTCAGCAAAGATAATTAGTGAGGCTTGAGATGACTTGAAATAAAATCTAATTTTAGGCTAGGCATATAGGTGAAGGAGTTTGATTTTATTTTGGGGGTTTTGTTGGAATCAAAGGGAAAGGCAGTTTTGGGTCCGGGGATGAGGCCTAGTTTTTGCAGAGTTCTGAATGGGGCAAGGAAGGAAATTTTTTTGATGCTTTAGATTAAGTGAATGGATATCTCAGACCATTGAGGAGCTGAAGAGGGCAAGAGGCTTTCAATAATCCTCTTCAAACAAATGAAAACATGGAAAATTAAACAAAACTGAAGGCAGAGAAAAGCAATCTAATGAATTCCACCTTTATAAATTGTTTGTTTAATTTAAGAAGAAAGGAGAAGGGAAATGATACACATAAACATCAATGAACTTAAAATCACATAGAGAAACACACCATCAAAACACAGAGCCACATGGATCCCAAAGAGTGCTGCAAACCATGGTCTATTCCTTTGCAAAAATTGCAGAGATGAAATGTACAATGAAGTGCCAAGCAATCCCCAGAGTCCAACCCTGAAAATGACTGATGAATTACATGATATAGACAAGCCTAACTCATCCCCATGCCTCTAGGGGTCGATCTCATCATTCTAGGAGATGTTTCAACCATATCTAAACTAAGAACTGGAAAATAGGCAATGAAACAACTTGCCTCTATATGATAGGAAACTGATTCATTCACTTACATTTCAATTTTTGGTGAATGAATCTACTAAGATGAGTAAAAATGTGCCAAAATTACATCAAATTCATGAAATTACATCAAGTTACATCAATAGTTACATGAAAAATTCAAACTAGCCAAAACTAGGCGAAAATCTGAGCTGCTGAGTGAAAAATAGGTCAAATTTCCCAATGCGTCGCGCCTGAAATCTATATGCGTAGCACAACTTTGAGGCTGATTTTGAGGGCCTTCCGAAAGTCCAAATTGAGCACAAGATAGCTCGCTGGAAATCCCTGCCTGTCTACTTTCCAACTCAAGTGGAATTTTTTAATTTAGTTGCCATTTACCCCTCCAAAAATCAAATCTCCCAACACTACTTCCTGTGTGTCCAAAAAGTGGCAGAAAGGCCATTTTTAAGGTGTTTTTGACCCTTTAGGAAACCCAAAACTTGTCAAAATCCTTAGGTAATGGGTAGGCATGCATAAATTTTGATGACAAATCCAGAAATGCAAAGTTTTCCTCCAAAAGAGCTACCAATTATAAGCGCGCGCCAAGTGGCACTACGCGTTGGGCAGAAAAATCTATGTTTAGGCCAAAAACATTCTATCCACCATCAAGCACTATGCTGGGCAAAAGAATCTTCGGCCAAAATTTGGAGTCTATCATGCCTTTTACAACGCTTTAGTGCCCTCCTTAGCCTTGCCTTCAGGATTTTGATCCTCGCTTTGCAAACATGATTTCGCGCCCAATAATGGTTCTTCATGTGTCTGAGCATGTTCTTTTCCTTTTTTGTCTTCTCCAATAGCTTCTCAAGATGAATATTGACCCTCTCAAGCCAAGTCTCTTTATCAGCCTCAATCTCCCACTCAATGGGTGTCATCTCGGTTTGGCTTCTTTGGGCAGCTTGCCGGTTCTCACGGATGTTGTGCAACTCCATGATTGTTTGTTGATCTTCCAACTGTTTGTTCCGCTGCTCCAGGTAGTTTAAAACCCATTCAGCTCTCAGCAATTTGACGGTCAATGTGTCGATCTCTGCCTTCTGCTCTTGAATGATCTCCCTCAAATTTGAGCTTGGAGAGCTCAAATCCTCATCAATAAGTATGAAATCGGTATCCTGGCCTCCTAAAGGGCCCTCATCCTGCATAGGCCTCTTACCTCTGTCATGTACCTGTACCTATGCTGCTTATGATGGCAACGAGACCCCTTCCACCCCAGGTGGAGATAGTACTCGCCGGGCTGCTGCAAATAATACTCTGGTGCCTCTCTGATAAGTAACAAACACTGGCACACTGATAGGCTCTGTCTCGTGACCTTCAGGCTGATGTGAAGGTTCACCTGCATCATGGAAAACCTCCGGAGGAACCTAAGGAGTTGTGAAGAAGTCATGGGAAATGAAATCCTCCCATGAAATACCCTGCAATCCAAGATGATGTACAACCACAATCTTGATGAGTGCATAGTGATAAATACTGTTGTACTGCTGCTCGGGAGTTTTCTTCTGCACAAGAGTGGTCATTCTCTCGATGTTCCGACACATAAAATAAGGTATGTTCATCATCCTCACTCTCATGAAATGCATCAATAACCTGATATGGTAGGCATAGAGGCGTGAAAACTAGCCCTCACAACTGAAATATTTGATAATGAGTTTCATCAGAGGCGCATAGGATTCCTTTAGGAACCGGAATGAGAACACTCTTCTGAGTTGCCTCACAAAGCTAAGCCTGATGTATGGTTCATAATGCACTCTATCCACCTATTGTCTTTTGTTCCACTATTCACCCACATTCGGTATTTCGATTGCTTGAGAGATGGTTTCTGGTGTCAAAGTGAAGTTTACACCAGCAAGAGTTACCTGACCATCATGTAAATGAAATACAAACAAACAAACTAACTCCTGATGATGATGAATCCTAGCAATCATCTCACAATACTGATAGCATGACTGCTCTCAAAAACATTCCATGGCAAGTGGGAAAACCTGCAATTGATTCAATGAGGTGGGCTCTTCTCTCACATGTTTGCCACCTTTACGAGGCCTTCTAGGTGCATGTAGCTCAGTGGTAGAATCACTATCTCTGTCATGTGATGTATCAGTGTCTGTCTCCATGGTGTTTCAAGGTCTATGCAATATCTATGAGAATTTTGATGCTTTGTTTTAATTGCCAAACATATGGTGGTAAGAGAGGAACTATGGAGAAATAGGGCAGTAGGGACAATGGACAGCCACTTGACTGTTTGGGAAACTTGGGGTTTGGGAATTTTTATAAGTGAAATGGGAAAGGGAGAGTGATAGGAAATGAAATGACTTAGGGATAGGGGTAATGGGAATGAGATGGTATGAGTGAATTTGAGGATGTAAGGGGATAGGGGATGAACTGTAATGATAGGATTACAGTGAGGGAAGGAATAAACAAGGTGGGGAAATGGAGTATTTGGCACCACAATCAATTTTAAAACTCCAAATTCAAAACCCTAAGGAGAAATTTTTAACAAGGGAATAGGGTTTATAGTTTTGGAATTTAAACTCTCATATTCAATCTCAATCACCACCAAACATTGGTTAATAGCAATTACAAAGTCTCATAAACTTACTTGGAGCAAAGGAGGCAAAATCGTTTTGAAATTTCAGAGAGATGGCAAGAATTTTTTGTGTTTCGGCCCTGTGTGCCGCGACAGTGGCCCATTGCATCGTGCTCTCCTTATGCGCCGCGACAGTTCAAATTTTCACTGTGTAGAGCAGCCTTATGCGCTGCACTCGGTCAGTGCGTTGCGACCACCACCTAATGTGTCGCGCAACCAAATTTAACATACAGTCTGCCCTAAAACGTTGGCTTCGCTTCCTCCACTATTTCTCTTGGCTTCACTCTTGTCTTGGATTGCAAATGGATTATTGAAACACAAAAATATCTTTTATGCCATAGACTTCGAACTTTTATTTGAAAAAACCCACTTTTGTAATGTTTGAACTTTGACACTTTTCAAATAAACTCTGTTTAGCTTGCTTTTTTATTTTTGAGTTGAATGATGAACTTCTTGTCTGTCTTTGCAGGGATAGTTGGCATGGGATTTTGGCAAAGGTGACCAGGGCTGTGCATAGAGTACTTTACAACTGAAATAACTTTGAAAATTACATTGCATTTATTACAAAAGGATAAAATAGACAATTTTTCTTCAAAATAGAGTTTTGAAGAAAAACCATTATCAAGCATTATGATGATGAAATTTTTTGCACTAAGACTTTATTTGAAACCTCCCTCATGTGCCTGCTGACATTATTAGACATTTTGAAAGAAAAATTGATGAAACCCTAGACTTAATGAGACTAAAAACCCTAAAATGACTCTTTATCAACCAGGAGGCCAAACATGACTGTAAATGACCTTAAAATTGATTTTGATAGACAGAACTAGGCCAACAGGTACAAGACATGAGGGATATGAGTGAAAAGACCCTTTTGTCAGATGATCCATGCTCCTAATGGAATGCAGCTGACTGAACTGAATGAGACACCTAAAATGAAATGCAACAAAATAGATTTTGATCTCTGACGGAGGGATGAAGATACCGACTCTAACAGGGCCCACAGGTGTTGTTTCAAGTGATGCTATAGGTTTCCTATAGTGCTACAGGAAAGTCCTGAATTTCTATAGGAACATGTTGTACTGTACAACAACCCTCCCTTTTCCCTAAAATTTTAGAATAAAATTCATTTAGAAATAGGGTCCCTTTTTCTTTTCATATAGAAATAAATGACTTAGAAATAAAGATTCATTGTTTTGAAAGACTCATTGCATATCTTTATTACCAAGTGTGTACAAACAAATACAACATTCAAAAAATTCAGATCCGATCAAATAATAAAAGACTTTATCATATAAAATAAATCAGTTTGAAAAAGGTCTCATGAACAGTAATCGCAATCGGAAATCGGAGAAATCTTTAAGAGACGTCTTATATACATGTTCAAAAATCTCCGATGTGATTAGTTCAATTGAAAATCACCAATCGCAAATGATTTAATTTATTCATTTACATATCTCCGATGCAATGTGATCAATCGCAATCACATGATCGGAGCACTTTTAATAAATTCTTTGTGGTCAATTGAAAATTCCCCGATGCGACGCGCTTTATTATAAAACACTTTTCAAAAGAAAATAAACATTTGTTTCGCTTAAATGAGAAGAATCTCTATATGGTGGACCCCACCATATCGCAATCGGAAATCGGAGAAATTTGCAATCGCAATCGGCAAATCGGAGAAATCTGTATTGTGATATCTATGTACCATTTGAATACTTCCGATGCGATTGATATTTAATATACTACATTCATCACATTGGAAGAATTCAAAATAGGTAATTTTATAATATTTCACAAGTGCCAAATCTCCAATTGTACATTCAGCATTCAATAACAAATTAAATGAATATTGGTTTATGATTCTGTTTTGAATACGTGAGTGTGACCCAAAGAGAACATTTAAGTGTTATACGGAATCGATAAATAATGAATCATGAGTTCATAATTGTTCTTTTCACTTGCTTGTTTATCACAACTAATAACTTATTGCTTTGCAGAATCAAAGAACACTAAATCCTTTCATTCGCAGACCGAGGGAAACAATACCAGATATTGAAATGTCGAAGAGAACAAGGAGAATGAAGGCTGCTGGTGCCGCTAAGTTTGTTGAGATTCCTACAGTCTCGAAGGAAAGGCCAGTAAAGCTGAAGCTAGTTACAGATACATCATGTCAAGGGCTAGGAAAAATGACATGGGAAGGAGTTTATAATCTGATTGAGAGTGAAAACCCTAAAGTCACAATAGCAAAGGTATCAGTTCCAGATGAAGATAACTCAGATTCCGACTCTGAGATTACTGAAAGAACACTTGCGAATTCATTCCTACGTCGAATTGTAGCCAGAGCAAACATCATTCCTTATTATGATGTGATTCGATGGGTCATCGATAGTGTAGAAATTAAGAACAGAATGTTTATTTCAGCTTCTGGAGTATCTTTTCGATCATTCAAAGCAGAAGACCTTAAAGCAATGTATCATCTCCCTGATCCGCAGAAGGTCTATAACAAAGAATTTGTCAAAGATTTTGTTGACAGTAATAAGGTTCAATCTAAACCTATCAAAGAATGGAGGAAAAATCCTAAAAAGCACAAAAATGAATCATCCGGTATGTATTCAGTAGATTCTCTTTCACCCCCATACTGCTATGTCGCTGCCATGATGTGTAGATTATTTGGAAATAAAAATTCTGCTAGGTTTTCTATACAAATGGTTCCTTTAATCTTAGTTGCTGTCAATTCCGAAATTATGGACTGGGCTGTTATTCTTTCTGATAGGATAGCTAATAGGATACTCGAATACAGACAAGATAAAACTGTTGGAAATACCACTCCCTTTTTTTTTGTGCTTATATTCTAGACGCCCTTTGTTTCAATTCTGAGTTTCCCTTGTTATGATGGAAATGGACTTCTAAATATCCTACTCCGATTCATATATACCATAAACTCCTTTGGAAAGTTCATTTCAAAGATCATGTTTATAGGATATGTCATGGATTCCTTATCCCAGTCTTTCAAACCATTTTTAATCGCTTCCCTCCTAGATTCTCCGACAAAGCTAAAGCTGACTTATCCTCAATAGGAGATTGGTTTGGAGAAGAAAAATTCACATATGTCAGAATTTTCGGGAGTATTGTGGAACCCCATGTCCTCCCTCTTTTTGTTCGAGATAAAATTATAGCCTAAGAAATCTCCTATCAATTGACAGTTGAAGGAATGTCTAGATCTCTGAGCAAAAATAAGAAAATAATGTGGCCTTCTTTTCCATTCAATTGTGGACATTTTACTTTGAATGACTTCAAACATGCAGAAAAGGAAGTCGTCAAAATAAAGCACTTAAAATTCGCAACAATACCGGGGAGACAGTATGATCCACAAAAGATAGCTTTTAATGTTACTTCTTCAGTTTCGATTGCTCGATTCGAGCATGAACCAAATGAATTTGATGATTTGTTTGTTTCATTAGAGAATTTTTCTCAAGTTTATAATTTGGCCAAGTCCAAATTCCATAAAGAAGAGATGAGAAAATTTATGCTATTTAGAAGACAAAGATTGTTGAAAGTTCCTCTAGACCAATTAAGAGTTCCTACGCAAGAGTCAGAAATAGAGGATACATCTGGAAAAACAACAGGAGAAACATCTACCAGTAAGGTCACTACACAATCAGCTACTGACCAGCCCATTGCACAGATACAAAAGGAAGTAATAGGAAATGATCCTATTGTACATACTGAAAAGGTGAGCACTGATGGCAAACCTAATGTTCAGAAAGAGAATAATGATGGCAAATCCGATGTAAATACTGATCAGCAGTCCACAGCTCAAACATAGAAAGAATGCACAAGTACTGATACTAATGTGCATAATCAAAAAGAAGGATTAGACAGCAAAACCAATGAACAGGAAACAAATACAGAGAAATCAGATACACAATTTGGAGGAAACAAAACTACTGAGAAAATAGTAGACTCTTTTGATCCTAATGTTTCCTCACAATTGTTGAAACAATATAATCAATTTTCTCATCAATTAGGACTGCAGGATAATCCTAAAGAGAAAAAGCCAGAAGATCAGGATGTTGAAATCATTCCTGAACATCCTACAGGGAAAATTATATTGAAGATTGAGGAAATTCCTCCCCTGGATATATTCTACAATCCTAAACATAAAGTTGTTGTGAAAAAACAGAGAAAGAGAAGAAAAATCGATCAAGACACGTTTTCTGCTTCACAGGAGGAGTTCATGAATATTGTTTACAAGAATGCTGAAGTGAATCCATCTAAGGATCTCACTAAGTTGTCCCAATATGCAGGAGCATACAGTGTTGCAACGATAGATAAAGCTGCGGAGGTTTCTCAGTTAATGACCCAAAAAGATCTCCATATAGCTTTACTTGAAGAACAAGCTAATGAAAATCAGCAGAAGATTGCTCAATTGGAACAGCAATTACAAGATCAAGAGCTCAGATCTAAAGAGTTAGAAGAACAGCTTGCCACAGAAAAGAAGAAAGTTGATGAACAGGCTTTAAGCAAACAGCAACAGTTGAATCAAGAAATTTCCAAGCTACAAAATTTGTTGCAAAATGAGAAGAATACAAAGATTGTGCAAGAAAAAGAATTTCAAGCAGCTTTAGATAAGTTCAAGGATTTCCCTAAATTAAGTGAATTCAAATCGGAGGCTCTTGAAGTCAATAAACTGTTGTCTCAGCAGTTAAATGAATTTTGTACAAAATTAACACAAGCAGAACCATTTTGTGATATCACATCATCTTTGATCCAGGACATGATTACTCTCAGGCAAGAAATTGATGACGCTGATGAAAATATTTCTGAATTTCTTACTTGGCAAGATACAGAAAAAGGAAGAGAAGCTAATCTTCCTAGGATAGAAGAAAGACATAAAGAAATCCTGTTTACAGAGTGGGAACATCAGTTAATGAAAGTTGAGAGAGCTATATCAAGAGCTAGAAGCATGATGGGTAATATAACGCAATTTATCAATGACAGCTTGTATGCAATTAATCTCATTTCATATTGTGTTCCAGGAAGTTTTCCTAAAGTGAAAGAAACCGATTGCAGATGGAAAGAAGAAATAATGAATAAAAGTCAACAGATCAACAAGCTTCAAACAATATCTTGGGACAATATGTGGACTTATCTAATTAAGCCACACAATCAACAAGTAGCTATTAAATTCCTATCAAATGCTGTTGATTGTTTGATTCCAGAATTCTCTGATGCCACATACACTGGACAGTTACATTCCAAGATGAGTCATCCATCGGAGGTCCAGGAAATGCTGAAAATTTGCAACTTGGTTACATTGAACGAGAAGCAAAAGAAATGAATCAGTTCCCCAAAAGATAGCATTTCTGTTTTTTTTTATAGATTGTAGCAGTAGTAGTAGGATTCTGTTTTCATGTACTTTCATATTTAAACCCCTCTCATGCATTAGAGAAGGGGTCCTGAGTTGTAATATTTTTGACTTGGAGATTACATTTTTGTACTCCACTGGCTCTTATATTTTATAAAGGATCACATCTAGTGATTTTTGTGTGGAATTATTTTTAAAAGTGTTACATTTCTGTACCTTGGATTTGATTTTGCATCGGAATTACTGGATTAGAGTATCAGATTTCATTTGAAAGCTTTCAAGATGGATAAGGTATTTTTATCTATTCACTGTTGATTTCTTTTGTCATATGATATTCGCTTTAAAATTTGCTATCATTTATATATATTTGTTTTTCACAAAGTTTCTTTATATATATCATTTTTTAGTATAATTGAAATGTTATCTTTCATAAGTGTATGTAGATGATATAGAATGATGAATACAATATGCTAATATAACTCTGTTTAATTTCTTAAACAGAGTTATCTTTATTTGTTTCTGCACATTTCAATTAAATGATAATACATTTTTATGGTTATTGTTCAATTGGAATAATTTTAAGTTGTATTCACATATGATACCCAGGTTAATTTTAGAATTTCTTTATCAGTATTTAGATTAAATTAGATAGTTTCATTTCAGTTATTTAGTCCCATTTTCACTCATCCAAATAAACCCATCACCAACCCATTAGTTATAAGGAAACTGGTCCTTTCAATCCAGTCGGAGCCACCATACCAAACGGATAAGGAGCTGTCCTAAGGTCCCGACCGGGTGGTTTTCCCCAATGTTTGAAGCAGAGATTTTCTAGGCTTCAACATTTTTGGCGCTAGAAGGAGGGCCTGAGCTATGAATGGCAAGTAAATCTTTATCCACAAGCCATTATGAGAGCAAAACACCCTCATTAACTTCTTCAATTTCTTCTGAATTACAAAATCCTAGAGAAGGAATTGAGAAGAATATTCAGACACCCACTACCAAAATCTCAAAACAATCAGAAAACCAAAATCCTGAGTCTCCTGAAGTACAAGATTTAATCCATAAATTGAAAGGATTCTCATTATCTTTAGATGAGTCTGAAATATCTAAAGGTACTGTAAGCTCAAAATTTGTTCCTTCAAAACCTCTTACTAGGCTACAAAGTGAAAAAATTGGTATTCCTCCGAAAGAATTCCCTTTACCTAGTAGAGTCAAGACAAGAAGAACTCAATCGGAATCAGAAAGTGATATAATTTCTTCATCTCATATTCAATCACCTGTTTCCGAAACCCCAACTCAACAAAGTGCAGTTGTTTCCACATCATCTGCTCAATCATCATCAATCTCAACATCATCTATTCCAACAACTTATGTTCCGACACCACCAGTCTCTACTGCTCATTCAACAGTTGTTACAATAATGGCACAGAGACCATGGGCTAGTCCAGGGGCTGTCAACATGCCTGCACCTTTACATGATTTACCTGAAAATCCTGGAAAATGGCTTCCAAAGTTCAATCCAGAGCTTAACATTCAAGCTGAAGAACACATCAATAACTTTATGTTGGCTGTAAATTTGAATGGAGTCATAGAAGAAGATGTTGTAGTCAGACTATTCCCTTATACTCTTCAAGGGGCAACAGGATCCTGGTACTTTTCATTACCTTCAGGATCCATAACAAGTTGGGATATTTTTGCAGATCATTTTTTAACCAAATTTGGAGATGACAGATCAATAGCTACTTTAATCAACGATCTCTCAAATTTGGAGATGACAGATCAATAGCTACTTTAATCAACGATCTCTCAAATTTGAAGACAGAACCCAAAGAGCCCATTAAATATTTCAACGCTAGATTCAACAAACTTTTGAACAAAATCCCTACAGATTCAAAGCCTAGTGAACAAGTCAGAAGTGAATGGTACATAACTGCTTTGCGCTCAAACATAGCAATTTTTGTAGATAGAGCTGCAAAACCTACTTTAGCTGAGAATATGAAAGAGGCTATTGCAGTAGAAAAATGAATTATTTCTCTGGAAAAGAAAAATGCTATTGAGGAAAGGAAATCCAAGAAGGTCAGCTTCAAAGATGATTCGAGGAAAAAGACGGCCAAAGATCTATACGACATGGAAGGTTTACAGAAAGTTCTTAAAACCATGTCGAATGAAATGGTTGAAATAAAAAAACAAGTAGCTGAAACTTCTACCAAAAAACCATTCTGAAATTTCAAAAGAAATCAAGTTGAAACTAAACCTTCCAATTCAATCTCTAATGCAGAATTAGAAGAGGAAGAAGAAGAAGATACACCTCCAGTATCAGATGAAGAATAAACAAATGAAGAAATAGCTGAGTTACATGGAATGTGGGATTTTATTCTCCCTAATTCTGATAGTGAGGTAGATCAAGAAGCCATGCCTGTAAGTACTAGGAGTAAATCTACATCGGAGCCTGTACAAACAGTTCCTAAAAATAAAACTACAACTCCAAGTACCAAAGACAAATCCCCTGCAAAGAAAACTTCTCCATTACCTACTCAAAATCAGCCATCTTCTTCTAATCCTCCTACATCAACATCAAAGACTTTAGTGGTATTAGATCCTATGGATTATAACATTGTTGAAGACATGAAAAATATTAAAGCAAACATTTCCTTACATGAACTCAGCAAACTTAAACACCATCAGAAGTTGCTATTAAAAGAGTTAAATGCTACACCAATTGCTCCTTTACCAAGTGGTGTAGTTGCAAAAGCAGCTAAAGGCACTGGAAAACCACCAGATAAAGTAGATGCCACTGATACTATACTCATTGGAGAAAGATCAAATTCTTAGGCTCCTCCTTTTCTTTTGACTTATGAAATGTATAATAATAATCTGCATAATTGTTTAATCGATTCAGGAGCATCCTCTAATATAATGCCTACTTTTGTTTGTGCCAAATTGAATATTGAACCACAAAAATCGGCAGTTCATATTGTTCAATTGGATCGCTCTAAAGTTCAAGTTGTAGGAGAAATCAATTCAGTTACTATCAGACTAGCTTCCGATCCTAGGATTGTCCAAAGAATTGATATTTTGATTGCAAATATTCCTGAATTCTATGGATTAGTCTTAAGCAGGGACTGGTCTGCAAAACTTAATGGTTATATCACAACTGATTATTCACATATGTGGCTTCCTTACAAAGGGAAACCAAATCAAATCAAAGTTGAACGAGAAAAACATATGATGCACACTGTCACTGAATTTGAACAATCTAATGAACCAGTGGCTTTCAACAACAATATTCTTGGAGGTTATTCTGCTGAGTCATTCCTTGGAAACTTCAAAGCACCACAATCACCCTTTTCTGTAAATACTTTTATCTCCCAAATAGAAAATTTTCACAATCTGATTCTTCTAGAATTGTAAATATTTCTGATACAATTGTAGATAAACCAATAGATAAATCTTTATTTTTGTCATTATATTTTGATGGATCAAAATCTAGTGATGGAGCTGGAGCAGGATGCATCTTAATTGATCCAGATGGAGAGAAAACCATGCTATCATGTAGGTTATAATTTGAGTGTACAAACAATACTGCAGAATATGAAGCCTTGATTCAAGGACTTTATAAAGCTATAGGGTTAAATGTTAAATACTTGAAAGTCTATGGTGATTCTGAAATTGTCATAAAACAAGTTAGAAATACCATGCATTGCCTTTCAAAACACCTTAAACACTATCAAACCCTAGTGCAAGATCTTACCACTCATTTTTTAGCATTCAATATTTCTTCTATTCCTAGGAATCAAAATACATCAGCTGATTTGTTAGCTAATGTTGCATCCAAACTCCTTCCTGCTGAAGATTGCAGTCCTGATAGATTTTTAGTAGAATTGATTTTTTCCCATCTGTTCCAGATAATATCACAAATTGGAGAGTATTTTACCATGATCAAGATATTTTAAATTTCATGACTTCAGAGAAATAATATGATGAACAAATTATTGATGAAGATGATCATGATCTGCAAATTGCCTCAAAAGGTAATGAAAATCCCATTCCGAAATCTGTTGTTAAATTGGATGACTTATATGATATAAAAGACAGATTCAAGAAAGTTACCAATGCTAAACTTCAAAGTTCCACTTTGAAGTTTGAATTAGTAAATATTGGCTCTGACTCTAATCCTCAAAATGTTAATTTAGGACTCAATTTAACTCCAGAGGAAATGAATGCTTTCATTAAACTTCTGAGTAGGTATAAAAATATCTTTGCTTGGAATTATGAGGATTTAAAGACCTATGATACTTCTGTTATTCAACACACAATTCCAATGCTTCCTAATATTAAACCTGTTCAACAGAAGTTAAGAAAGATTCATCCAAATCTCGAAGGTCAAATCAAATCCGAACTTAATAAACTTTTAAAAGTTAAAATCATTTTTCCTGTAAGGCATTCCAATTGGGTTTCCAATATGGTACCTGTAAGGAAGAAAAATGGTGATATAAGAATCTATATTGATTTTAGAAATTTAAACAAGGCATGTTTAAAATACAATTTCCCATTGCCAACCATGGAACAGATACTTCAAAAAGTAGCTGGTTCTGAACTCATGTCCTTTCTTAATGGATTTTCAGGCTATAATCAAATTTAAGTTCATCCAGATGACAGATTGAAAACAACTTTCAGAACCAAATGGGGAACCTATGCTTATCAGAAAATGCCTTTTGGTCTAATAAATGCAGGAGAAACTTTCCAAAGAGCCATGGACATAGCATTTAAAGGTCTGACCAATAAATCAGTTGTTATTTATCTTGATGATATAACAGTATTTTCAAAAAAGAGAGCCAATCATCTACATGATCTAAAGCAAATATTTGAAAGATGTAGAAGGTTTGGTATTTCCTTAAATCCAAATAAATCTTTCTTTGCTCTTGATGAAGGAAAACTCTTAGGATTTGTTCTGTCAAAAGATGGTATATATATTGATCCAGATAGAGTGAAAGAAATTTCTGATATTTCTTTACCTCATAACAAAAAATCCATGCAATCATTTCTTGGGAAAATCAATTTTGTAAAAAGATCCATTCCTGATTTTTCTCAAATTGTTTTACCTATGCAAAATATGATCAAGAAAAATTCAGTATTCAAATGGAGGCATAAAGAGAAAGAAGCCTTTGAGGCAATCAAACAAGCAATCATTAATGCACCAGCATTGAATACCCCTGATTTTTCTAAAGATTTTACTTTGTATAATTTAGCCACCAAAACATCTTATGCTGTTGTTTTAACACAACTCAATGATCAGAAAATTGAAGCACCAATTTCTTTCTTTAGCTAAAATCTGCAAGGAGCTGAGCTTAATTATTCCGATGTTTAAAAACAAGCCTTTACTGTGTTTAAATCAATCAAACATTTCAGACCTTTTCTCTTAAAAACACATACAAAAATCATTGTTCCATTCTCTGCAGTGAGACAATTATTAGTTCAAAAAGAAGTAGGAGAAAAGAGAGCCAACTGGGTAACAACTTTGCAAGAATATGATATTGATATTAAACCAGCTAAGATTGTTAGAGGACAAGGTTTTTGCAGATTATTGGCAAGAGCTCATAACATACCAGAGAATCAACATTCAGATAATGATATTCAAGTAAGTCATATAAGTGTTATAGATTCTGAATCTCAGTATGCTGATCTCATCTATTACTTGAAAAATGGGTATGCTCCTTCTAATCTTAGCTATAAGAACAAACGTGCTTTAAGACTGAAGGCTATTAAATATGAAATCATTGATAATGTGTTATTCAGAAAGAATTATGACTCAATCCTATTAAGATGTCTTGAAAAGACTGAAGCTGAAAAGGTGTTGCAGGAATTACATGATGGACCAGCAGGGGGTCATTTTGGAGGTGACACTACAGCTCACAAAATAATCCATGCTGGTTATTATTGGCCTACCCTTTTTAAAGATACACATAATTATGTAAGAAAGTGCAAAATTTGTCAAACTGCAAGTGGAAGACAAAGGAAACCAGCTTTTCCTTTGCAACCAGTGAATATTGAACAACCATTTGAGCAATGGGGGCTTGACATTATTGGTGAGATAGTACCTCATTCTTCCAAACAGCACAAATACATCCTTACAGCAACAGATTACTTTAAGAAATGGGTAGAAGCAATTCCTTTGAAGGTAGCCAATTCTGATACAATTATTGATTTCATAGATCAATTCATCATAACCAGGTTTGGTGTACCTAATGCTCTTGTTTTTTATAATGCATCTTATTTTTTTGGAAACAATATAATGGAATTTGCAATCAAAAGAGGTTTTAAATTGAAATATTTAACAAATTATTATCCACAAGGTAATGGTTTGGCTGAATCCACTAACAAAAATCTTATCAAAATCATTAAAAGGACCATTGATCAAAATCAAAAGAATTGGCACAAGTCTTTAATCCTTGCACTATGGGCTGATCGTATTACTGAAAAAGCTTCAATAGGAACTTCACCTTTCAATTTAGTTTATGGAAAAGAACCTGTGATACCATCAAATTTAGCTCTTCCATCATTAGCCCTAGTGCAATTTATTGAAGAAAATCCTTCTTCATCCATTCAATTGAGATATAATCAAATCCTTAAACTAGAAGAAAATAGAGATAAAGCAAAAGCTATTCATGATAAACATCAACAGCTTGTAAAATCTTCTTTTGATGCAAGTTCTACCGGCTCAAAGATTTTGTCAATTGGTGATCTTGTTCTGAAATGGGATAAAGCACATGAAGAAAAAGGTAAGCATACCAGATTTCAGAAAATGTGGCTTGGACCATTTCAGATTGCTGAAAAGATAGGCTCAAATACATTCATACTTCAAGATTTAACAGGAAAGAGAGAATCTCTTCCTGTAAATGGGCTTGTCTTGAAGAAATTCTTTTCATAAGGAGGTAACCCCTTCTTACTTGTACATATTCCTTTCTGCAAAGTTTTTAATTGTTTTGCAAATAAAGGTTGTTAATAAGTCTCTAATTGACTGTTTACTATTAAGAAAAATTTCTTAGGAAGAATATTATAAATATTTATTTTGTGTAAATAAGAATTTTTAAAGAGATGATCACAGTCTTTGGATAGTTTAAAATAAGATGTTAAACTTTGAAAGATTATTTCAATTATTTGCATAATCTTTTGAAAACTTGAGGAAAATGTAAATCATTATAATTTTATTGAGCAGAGAAAGGTTATCTATAAAAGTAAAGATTTTTTCAAAGTCTTGGTACTCAAGAAACTCTGAAAATTGTCATCCATTGATTCTTAAGGATAAAACTATTTCACCCCATCCATTTAAGTTGTGATTTTTTAGAATGTAATTCTAAGAAATTATATGAAAATTTTAAGAGATAAGAGGTCTCATCACGAGCCTGCTTACCATGTTCATAAGAAGTAATAAAACTGACATTACCAATACTGCATATCAAAACAGGTTAATGGCTTATAAATATAAGATAAGGGGTCTCATCACGATCCAGCTTGTTCAGTTTAATTACAACTAGTGAATGGCATTGTTATTAACTGGCTACCAAACCAGAACAATGGCTCTTTAAAAATAAATAAATAAATAAATAAAAAGTAAAAGACAAAAACATGAGATAATATGTCTTATGAATTTATCTTTTAAAAAGTCATAATCTTAGTTGGATGGGACAATGAATGGTTAATGCTTAAAAGGTAACCTTGTCGAGACTATGAATGTTTGTAGGCAGAAGAGGCAATGCCTATGACAATAGATTATATTATAAAAACCAGACGTAGAAAAATCCACTCACTTCATTGATTAACAACTAATCAAAGCTTGAGATAACCCAAAAATGTTTTTGTTCTTAAGGAATTAGAAAGAAATTGTGAATAATTTTTATTTTTATTTCATAGTTAGATTTTATTTGAATTATCCTAGGATAGTTTTCATTATCTTTAAAAATCTTTACTTACTAGAAATATAGTGTTCATTTTATTTTTTCAGAGATAACTGTTTCTTTCAGTGAATCGCCAATTGTTGTACTGTACAACAACCCTCCCTTTTTCCTAAAATTTTAGAATAAAATTCATTTAGAAATAGGGTCCCTTTTTCTTTTCATATAGAAATAAAAGACTTAGAAATAAAAATTCATTGTTTTGAAAGACTCATTGCATATCTTTATTACCAAGTGTGTACAAACAAATACAACATTCAAAAAATTCTGATCCGATCAAATAATAAAAGACTTTATCACATAAAATAAATTAGTTTGAAAAAGGTCTCATGAACAGTAATCGCAATCGTAAATCGAAGAAATATTTAAGAGAAGTTTTATATACATGTTCAAAAATCTCCGATGCGATTAGCTCAATTGAAAATCACCAATCGAAAAGGATTTAAGTTATTCATTTACATATCTCCGATGCGATGTGATCAATCGCAATCACATGATCGAAGCACTTTTAATAAATTCTTTGTGGGCAATTGAAAATTCCCCGATGCGACGCGCTTTATTATAAAACACTTTTCAAAAGGAAATAAACATTTGTTTCGCTTAAATGAGAAGAATCTCTATATGGTGGACCCCACCATATCGCAATCGAAAATCGGAGAAGTTTTCAATCGCAATCGGCAAATCGGAGAAATCTGTATTGTGATATCTATGTACCATTTGAATACTTCCGATGCGATTGATATTTAATATACTACATTCATCACATTGGAAGAATTCAAAATAGGTAATTTTATAATATTTCACAAGAACCAAATCTCCAATTGTACGTTCAGCATTCAATAACAAATCAAATGAATATTGGTTTATGATTTTGTTTTGAATACGTGAGTGTGACCCAAAGAGAACATTTAAGTGTTATACGAAATCGATAAATAATGAATCATGAGTTCATAATTGTTATTTTCACTTGCTTGTTTATCACAACTAATAACTTATTTCTTTGCAGAATTAAAGAACACTAAATCCTTTCATTCGCAGACCGAGGGAAACAATACCAGATATCGAAATGTCGAAGAGAACAAGGAGAATGAAGGCTGTTGGTGCCACTAAGTTTGTTGAGATTTCTATAGTCTCGAAGGAAAGGCCAACAAAGTTGAAGCTAGTTACAGATACATCATCTCAAAGGCTAGGAAAAATGACATGGGAAGGAGTTTATAATCTGATTGAGAGTGAAAACCCTAAAGTCACAATAGCAAAGGTATCAGTTCCAGATGAAGATAACTCAGATTCCAACTCTGAGATTACTAAAAGAACACTTGTGAATTCATTCCTACATCGAATTGCAGCCAGAGCAAACATCATTCCTTATTATGATGTGATTCGATGGGTCATCGATAGTGTAGAAATTAAGAACAGAATGTTTATTTCAGCTTCTAGAGCATCTTTTGGATCATTCAAAGTAGAAGACCTTAAAGCAATGTATCATCTCCCTGATCCGCAGAAGGTCTATAACAAAGAATTTTTCAAAGAGTTTGATGACAGTAATAAGGTTCAATCTGAACCTATCAAAGAATGGAGGAAAAATCTTGAAAATCACAAAAATGAATCATCCGGTATGTATTCAGTAGATTCTCTTTCACCCCCATACTGCTATGCCGCTGCCATGATGTGTAGATTATTTGGCAATAACAATTCTGCTAGGTTTTCTATACAAATGGTTCCTTTAATCTTAGCTGCTATCAATTTTGAAATTATGGACTGGGCTGTTATTCTTTCTGATAGGATAGCTAATAGGATACTCGAATACAGACAAGATAAAACCGCTGGAAATACCACTCCCTTTTTTTTTGTGCTTATATTATAGACGCCCTTTGTTTCAATTATGAGTTTCCCTTGTTAGGATGGAAATGGACTTCTAAAGATCCTACTCTGATTCATATATACCATAAACTCTTTTGGAAAGTTCATTTCAAAGATCATGTTTATAGGATATGTCATGGTTTCCTTATCCCAGTCTTTCAAACCATTTTTAATTGCTTCCCTCCTAGATTCTCCGACAAAGCTAAAGCTAACTTATCCTTAATAGGAGATTGGTTTGGAGAAGAAAAATTCACATATGTCAGGATTTTCGGGAGTATTGTGTAACCCCATATCCTCCCTCTTTTTGTTCCAGATAAACTTCTAGCCCAGGAAATCTCCTATCAATTGACAGTTGAAGGAATGTCCAGATCTCTGAGCAACAATAAGAAAAGAATGTGGCCTTCTTTTCCATTCAATTGTGGACATTTTACTTTGAATGACTTCAAACATGCAGAAAAGGAAGTCATCAAAATAAAGCACTTAAAATTTGCAACAATACCGGGGAGACAGTATGATCCACAAAAGATAGCTTTTAATGTTACTTCTTTAATTTCGATTGCTCGATTTGAGCATGAACCAGATGAATTTGATGATTTGTTTGTTTCATTAGAGAATTTTTCTCAAGTTTATAATTTGGCCAAGTCCAAATTCCATAAAGAAGAGATGAACAAATTTATGCTATTTAGAAGACAAAGATTGTTGAAAGTTCCTCTAGACCAATTAAGAGTTCCTATGCAAGAGTCAGAAACAGAGGATACATCTGGCAAAACAGCAGGAGAAACATCTACCAGTAAGGTCACTACACAATCAGCTACTGACCAGCCCATTGCACAGATACAAAAGGAAGTAATAGGAAATGATCCTATTGTACATACTGAAAAGGTGAGCACTGATGGAAAACCTAATGTTCAGAAAGAGAATAATGATAGCAAATCCGATGTAAATACTGATCAGCAGTCCACAACTCAAACAGAGAAAGAATGCACAAGTACTGATACTAATGTGCATAATCAAAAAGAAGGATCAGACAGCAAAACCAATGAACAGGAAACAAATACAGAGAAATCAGATACACAAATTGGAGGAAACAAAACTACTGAGAAAATAGTAGACTCTTTTGATCCTAATGTTTCCTCACAATTGTTGAAACAATATAATCAATTTGCTCATCAATTAGGACTGCAGGATAATCCTAAAGAGAAAAAGCCATAAGATCAGGATGTTGAAATCATTCTTGAACATCCTACAGGGAAAATTGTATTGAAGATTGAGGAAATTCCTCCCCTGGATATATTCTACAGTCCTAAAAATAAAGCTGTTGTGAAAAAACAGAGAAAGAGAAGAAAAATCGATCAAGACACGTTTTCTGCTTCACAGGAGGAGTTCATGAATATTGTTTACAAGAATGCTGAAGTGAATCCATCTGAGGATCTCACTAAGTTGTCCCAATATGCAGGAGCATACAATGCTGCAACGATAGATAAAGCTGCGGAGGTTTCTCAGTTAATGACCCAAAAAGATCTCCATATAGCTTTACTTGAAGAACAAGCTAATGAAAATCAGCAGAAGATTGCTCAATTGGAACAGCAAGTACAAGATCAAGAGCTCAGATCTAAAGAGTTAGAAGAACAGCTTGCCACAGAAAAGAAGAAATTTGATGAACAGGCTTTAAGCAAACAGCAACAGTTGAATCAAGAAATTTCCAAGCTACAAAATTTGTTACAAAATGAGAAGAATACGAAGATTGTGCAAGAAAAAGAATTTCAAGCAGCTTTAGATAAGTTCAAGGATTTCCCTAAATTAAGTGAATTCAAATCGGAGGCTCTTGAAGTCAATAAACTGATGTCTCAGCAGTTAAATAAATTTTGTACAAAATTAACACAAGCAGAACCATTTTGTGATATCACATCATCCTTGATCCAGGACAGGATTACTCTCAGGCAAGAAATTGATGACGCTGATGAAAAGATTTCTGAATTTCTTACTTGGTAAGATACAGGAAAAGGAAGAGAAACTAATCTTTTTAAGATAGAAGAAAGACATAAAGAGATCTTGTTTACAGAGTGGGAACATCAGTTAATGAAAGCCGAGAGAGCTATATCAAGAGCTAGAAGCATGATGGGTAATATAACACAATTTATCAATGACAGCTTGTATGCAATTAATCTCATTTCAAATTGTGTTCCAGGCAGTTTTCCTAGAGTTAAAGAAACTGATTGCAGATGGAAAGAAGAAATAATAAATAAAAGTCAACAAGCTTCAAACAATATCTTGGGACAATATGTGGACTTATCTAATTAAGCCACACAATCAACAATTAGCTATTAAATTCCTATCAAATGCTATTGATTGTTTGATTCCAGAATTCTCCGATGCCACATACGCTGGACAGTTACATTCCAAGATGAGTCATCCATCAGAGGTCCAGGAAATGCTGAAAATTTGTCACTTGGTTACATTGAACGAGAAGCAAAAGCAATGAATCAGTTCCACAAAAGATAGAATTTCTGTTTTTGAAGTTGATAGATTGTAGCAGTAGTAGTAGGATTCTATTTTCATGTAATGTCATATTTAAACCCCTCTCATGCATTAGAGAAGGGGTCTTGAGTTGTAATATTTTTGACTTGGAGATTACATTTATGTACTCCACTGGCGCTTATATTTTATAAAGGATCACATCTGGTGATTTTAGGCGGAATTATCTTTAAAGAGTTGCATTTCTGTACCTTGGATTTGATTTTGCATTGGAATTACTGGATCAGAGTATCAGATTTCATTTGAAAATTTCAAGATGGATAAGGTATTTTTATCTATTCACTGGTAATTTCTTTTGTTATATGATATTCTCTTTTAAATTTTCTATCATTTATATATATTTCGTTTTCATAATATTTCTCTATATATCATTTTTGAGTATACTAGAAATATTCATTTTTCATAAATGTATGTAAAATGATATACAATGATGAATACAATATGTTAATATAACTCTGTTTAAATTCTTAAACAGAGTTATCCTTATTTGTTACTGCACAATTTCAATTAAACTTTGATACATTTTTATGGTTATTGTTCAATTGGAATAATTTTAAGTTGTATTCACATATGATACCCGGGTTAGTTTTTAGGATTTCTTTATCAGTATTTAGATTAAATTAGATAGTTTTATTTCAGTCATTTAGTCCCATTTTCACTCATCCAAATCAACCCATCACCAACCCATTAGTTATAAGGAAATTTTTCCTTTCAATCCAATCGGAGCCACCATACCAAATGGATAAGGAGCTGTCCTAAGGTCCCGACCGGGTGGTTTTCCCCAATGTTTGAAGCAGAGATTTTCTAGGCTTCAACAGAACATTAGGGGAATTTTGAGGTCTAAAATGGGCCTCCTAATGAAATTATAAAATAATAGTGGATATAATAAAACAAGATTTGATTACATAATCAAATTTAAGAGAGAAAAAAGGAAAAACTATTTTTTCAACTCGTATTTTCAACTTATCTCCCTATGGGTTTACTCAAATTGCGAGCGAGAACACTTGTTGGATGAAAATTTTGATTTTTCTTCCAAGGAGTTCCCATGTTGCATACTTTTGATGGACCCTGCTACATGAAAAATGAGAAATACATGAAAAACGTGACTTTCAACACATTTTTTCATGTATTTCTCATTTTTCGTGTAGCAGGTGTTAGTAACCTATAAATCATAGGATCTCAAGGTGATTGGATATATCATTTTATCTGAAATTTCATATTGAAAAGTTTTTCAATATTCAATTTATTTCTAACAAAAAAAATATGAAAAAGAAAAGAAAAAGAGGGTATAAATATAGAAAAAAGAAAAAGAGAAAAAAGAGAAAGAAAGAAAGAAAGAACCCCAAAAATAAATAACATTGAAAGTGATGCAAATTAAAATGCCACTAATCATTAGATAGGTTTGTTCAATCATACAGTTTAATCATGATTGGACAATTTTCAATTTATGTTGATAGGTTAGAAAAAAAAGATCTGCCAAACTGTTTAATCTTGGCATATCAGTGGACAGGTAGAGAATGAAATTGGCTAAATAGTGTAAATTGAGTCAATGGCGTAAATAAGGATCGGTGTTAGGTTAGAGCTTTAAAAATAAAAAATGATTTAAGGGTTTTCTAGTCCAAATGCACCTTGCAAAAAGAAGAAAAAATGTTAGATGAGTAGTTTGGGTAGGTAGAGAGGTTAAAGAGAAAGAATGAAAGGAAAATGTGAAGTTTATCCTACAAGGTACACCATCATAATTTCATTTTTCTCATGGTGAAAGAAAAATATCAAAAAAGATGGTGCATACACTCAAAAGGTTGGAAAAGGGTTATGTTCTAAAGTTTGGGAACTAAAAAAAATCTTTTGGGCATACCTTATGTCTCAATTTTACTCTAAGTCCCAAAAAATAATATTATTCCTTTATTCCTAACCCTTAAACATTCACATTTTCATTTTATCCTAGGCCCTACACTACCCCCGCCATTCATTTATTCCCTAACCCCACCATCACATCGCACGTCCCATACGTGTTAATCAACCTCCACTTCTCTGTCATCCCTGCACATAGCTCCACATCCGACGGTCTGTAATGCCTTTCATCCCCCCCCTCAGTCTCTGAAATTTAACAACGGGGGGGGTCTGAAATGGGTGGTATCCAATACCACTGAGGCTACAACATGTCATTCCCAAAGTTAATCACGCCGCCCCCGATACCGTTCACCGCCATCACCCCCCTCCGAAAAGTGGTTTCCAGTGTTTACAAAACCATCGCGCATTTAATTGTTCAGACAACTATATCCCTTTACCATTGTGCCACATCCACGACCACCTGTCCACTCCACCCTATCACATACATTCCTGCCAACAACCCATTTCACCATAAATGGTGAGGTCGTTATCCAATGGACCCGCGCCAACTCAACAGTCCACCAATTATAGTTTAAAGAATGAATTCATGCCTAGGAATAAGGTTTACCTTGCTTATGTTGTTAAAAAATTGTAGGTATTGGATTTTCAGAGATTTGCAGAGAAATCACAATAAACCATTTTTCTTCAAAGGAAATATTAGCTCTCTGAAACTCATATTACAGTTTTCTCAAAACTATTCAATTCTAATCACGATCCTCTTCCATTATCTCCCCTCCCTAGTGTTGATCTGTAGCAATTCCCCTTCTCTGCTCCCTTCTTCTTTCATCCCATTCTTCATTGCACAGAGATAAATAAGCTACAAAAGACAAATCATGCCTCTTAAGAAATACCAAGGGCCTTTTAACCATATGGTATACCCTCAGGTATACTTAGATCATATAGAGATTATAAAATCCACGAGATAGAGTCAGACTTCGATTTATTCGATGTCTACTGTTGGCTCAAGGATAAATTCCTTGACGAAGTTGATGATATAGGCCTGTGGGAAACCAAATTGTATTTTTACATCTTTCCTAAAACCCATAGTTTCCTAGAGTTCATCAGAAAATTTCATTCTTGTTATGACATTAACCAGAGAGCCATATTTAATCCTACATGAGAAATATTGTTTTCTATTGATGCCCAATCTATCCAAAAGATGATGCAAGCCCCCATCGTTGAGAACACCATTAATTTTTAATATGATTCCCTTACAGAGTTATACCAGAAGCTGGATTTTACCAGCAGGGCTAAAACATTAGAGTTTTTCATGGCCACCAATGCCCCAATGCCTACCAAGAATCCACCCTATCCTTCATCTATATTTCCTGATAGAACCCAACACATTGTTATTGTTTTGTCTTATTTATTAGGATATCACACTGATCAGTGGGTAGATGAAGCCATAATTGGTTTCTTATCTATTCTTTCCTTAGATTCCAAGCCCACAGTCATGTTCAACTATGCCCAGTTTCTTGCAGATGTTATTCATGAACAGTTCCTAAAGTTTTAGACAGGAGAAGTTTTCAAATACACCTTTGTGTTGGTGTACATTTTTGTCTATTTTCAACCCAGCAGGTTTCAGTTTGAATGATGAAGCTAAATGATGATTCTCAGCCCCAATCAATGATTTTCTGGACTACTTTATTGATGAAGGAGTAGAAAAATTACTCCTACAAGAGCTTTGTAGACTTATTTATTGTTAGGTCCCTATATTACTAGTATATTCCCTTATTGTTATTAGTGTAACCCCCTTATTGTTATTATTGTACCCTTGTAACCCTCATTTTTTTATTATTGTGCCCTTAAATTATTATTGTTAGGTCGGCTAGGATTACATTGTGGCCCACTAGGATTACATTATGGCCCCATGGACTCCTATATATAGAAAGGAGGTTTTGTAAATTGGATCATCCAAGAATTGTTCATTTATGTAATGTATTTGAGGTTTCCCCCTCGAAGTGGCTTATTTCTAAGGCGTTGATATCTCTTTTCTTCTATTTTTGGAGCTGGTTACACAACATTTGGTATCAGAGCTTTGGATTCTAGGGTTTTGCTGCTCCAAACAGGTCATCATGGAATTTTCGCTATAACCTTTTTTCTGCAAAGTTTCAGAAGCTGAAATTTTTAGGGTGCGAAGCCAAAATCTTGAGGAACATCATCAAAAAATTTCAGAGCTTGGTTCGCAATATTGTTTGAGATATAATCTGTGGAAGTTATGTCTCTTTTCAGGATCCTAAAGAGGTCATCGTGGAATTTGCGCTATAAATTTTTTTCTACGAAGTTTCAGAAGCTGAAATTTTTAGGGTGCGAAGAAAAAATCCTAAGAAAAATCATCGAAAAATTTCAGATATTGGTTCGTAATATTTTTAGAGTTATGATCTGTGGAAGGTAGTGTTTTTTCAGGCTCCTGAATTTCATCTCAAAGAGGTGATCGTGGGAAAATCTTCATAACTCTCTCTCTGAGAATTGGATTGGAGTGTCGTAAAAAAATTTCACAAGAACACGGAATGTAGTTTCTAGGATATCAATTTCAGAGCCGAAGGATGAAACAGGGACACGTGGTAAGTCGTACAAGTTCGCACTACTGAACCAGTCCATAATTAGGTCATTGTGGGAGATTGGACACAACTTTGTCTTGGAGAATCCAAATCAGGTCAGACTTGTGGCATTCGAAAGATAATTCAGAGGGCTACATTGGTACCGAAATTACAATATTGAAGTGCTACAATCACAGAGATAATCAAATTTCAATATCGAGCTCCTCAAAAGCAAGAAAAAGGTGTGTATTTTTTTTCCGAATTGCATAAGTCTTGTTTGAAGAATCAATTTGAATTGATTCCAAGCGAATATTGTAGAATACATATCAGTATTGGGTTCTAAAATATGCCCCATAAAAATAATTCAACACCCATTAAGCCTTCAGAAGGCTCTACTATGACTCATGAAGATGAAGAATTGCAACATGATCTATCAAAATTACAATAGCAAGTGCAGCAAATTTCACTCTCGCAAAGAGTAACAAAAAATGAAATGGAAGTTTTGAAGAAAGGTGTGGAAGTGAAGATCGACAGTTTGAAGAAAGGCGTGGAAGCTAAAATGGATGGCATGGAAGCTAAGATGGATGGCATGGAAGCTAAGATGGATGACATGAAAGACAACATGGAAAATATGAAGAATGATCTAAAAGCAGACATCGAAGGTTTGACAAAGTTGATACAAGAAATGTTTCCTAATGGTGAAAAGATAGTAGAAGAACCTCATGATGAGAACAAAATAAATGTTAATCGTGGTTTCATAAACTCTAATGTTGGCGGGAAGAACCACCATATTCCAAAAATGGATATGAGGAAGTTTGATGGAAAGGATCCTGTAACATGGATACTACAGATGGAGCAATATTTTGATCTCCATAACGTGCAAAACACACAAAAGGTACGCATTGCAACTTTACATTTAGAAAAAAAATACATTTGTATGGTATCGATGGCTTTGCTCCCGTAAAAAAATTGTCACTTGGTCAATTTTTACGGAGGAAATGATAGCACATTATGAGGATACAAAGAGCAACACCTTCTTAGCCAATTGATAAATCTCAAACAAAAGGGTTTAGTGGGGCAGCACATTGAGGACTTCCAAAAATTGAATATAAGGGTAACTGATATTCCAGAGGAACAAAGGATTGATCTCTTCATAGGCACTTTAAAGGATAACATCCAACATGAAGTTCGCGTTTTGGAACCTGATTCATTGGAGAAGGCATTCAGGTTGGCAAGAAAAGTTGAATGTAAAATTATGGCGACAAGGAAGCCTACCACTCAATTCTATAAAGAAGGAAGTGTTGGTACGCCTAGATTTCCACAACCTACAAGGTTGACACCACAACAATTGGAAGAAAAAAGAGCAAAAGGGCTTTGCTACAGTTGTGATAGCAAATACACTAAAGGTCATAAGAGTGTTGATAAGAAATTATTTTACATAGATCGTGAAGAGGAAGAAGAAAATGAACAAGAAGAGGATATACACTAGGAACCAGCCCTAGAAGAGGAAGAAATGAATCCTACCATATCGTGTAATGCACTGGCAGGAATTACCACTCCTCAAACTCTCAAGATAGAAGGACATATCAAGAAGAAAAAGGTAATAGTGTTGATTGATTCAGGTAGCATCCATAATTTTATTCATTGTAAGGTAGCCAAGGAATTAAATTGTTTCCTATACCCAGCACCAGAATGTCAAGTGATGGTTGCAAACGGAGGAACTATAAATTTCTCTGGAAAATGCCATAATATCAAGCTAACCATGGGGGAATATGTATTGACTAGTCCAATGCTTTCCATTCCTATGGGAGGTGCTGATGTTGTACTAGGAGTACAATGGTTACAATCTTTGGGGATGGTTGCTTTTAATTTTCAAGAACTTTTCTTGAAATTTTTTTCAGAAGGAAAGGAAGTCGAATTACGGGGTATTGAAGGGAAGCCAGGAAGGATAATAAGCTCTAATGTCATGACAAAGCTTCTAAATAAATAACAACAAGGCGTAATTGCACAATTATGCTCACTAGAAGTTCCGACATCAAAATCATCTATTTCTGCAGATCTCCAACAAGTCTTGGACAATCATTCCAAGGTGTTTGAAACTCCCAAAGGACTCCCACCTATTCGTGATCAAGATCATGCTATTCATTTGATTCCAGGAAGTGTTCCTCCAAACATCAGGCCTTATAGATATCCTTACTTCCAAAAGAGCGAAATTGAACGTATGATTGCAGAAAAGTTAGAGGCAGGTATAATTCAACCTAGTCAAAGTTCTTTCTCTGCTCCTGTAGTATTGGTACACAAGAAGGATGGATCATGGCGAATGTGTCCGGATTCTAGGGAGCTCAATAAGCTCACCATTAAAGATAAATTTCCCATTCCTGTGATTGATGAATTATTGGATGAATTGCATGGAGTAATTTATTTTACCAAGTTGGATCTTCATTCAGGATATCATCAAATTAGAATGAAGACTGAAGATACTCCAAAAACAACATTTCAAACTCATGAGGGTCATTATGAATTTTTGGTCATGCCTTTTGGCCTTTCCAATGCACCTTCTACATTTCAAGGGTTGATGAATTCCATTTTCAAACCCTTCCTTAGAAAATTTCTGCTAGTATTTTTTGATGATATACTAATCTATAGCAGGTCTTGGAAGGATCATGTTGAAAATGTTGACAGGGTTCTCAAACTATTGCACGAGAAACAATTATATTCAAAAACATCAAAATGTTTCTTTGGAGTACAATAGGTGGAATATCTAGGTCATATTGTATCTCACGAGGGTGTTAAAGTAGACCCTAACAAAATTAAATCCATTAAGGAATGGAAAATCCCCACAACCATAAAGCAGTTGCGAGGATTTCTCAGGTTAACAGGGTATTATCGCAAGTTTGTTAAGAATTATGGGAGAATAGCAGCACCTCTAACAACATTGTTGAAGAAAGATGAATTTTCATGGACTCCTGAAGTAACTAAGGCCTTTGAACATCTTAAAGAGCCAATGTGCCTAGCACCGGTCTTAGCTACGCCAGACTTCACAAAAACCTTTATTGTGGAATGTGATGCCTCAAGAAATGGAATTGGTGTTGTTTTAATGCAGGAATGAAGACCCTTTGCTTTTGAAAGTCGTCCAATCAAAGGAAAGTATTTACAGAAACCTATTTATGAGAAGGAAATGTTAGCAATACTTCATGCACTAAAGAAATGGAGAACTTACCTAATGGGAAGACACTTCAAGGTAAAAACAGATCATGATTGTCTTAAACACTTTTTGGAACAAATACTATCTTCAGAAGAGCAGCAAAAATGGGTCACAAAGATGTTGGGTTATGACTTTGAAATAATCTACAAAAAAGGAAAGCTTAATGTTGTTGCAGATGCACTCTCAAGAAAGAATGAAGAGGTGGAAGCATTGCTTTGTGCCATTTCTATTATCCAATCAAATTGGATAACCGAAGCAAGAGATGAATGGAAGAAGGACAAAGATATATGGACACTCATTCAAAATTTGCAACAAGATCCTAGTACATCTGATACACTTAGTTGGAAAAATGATTCCTTATGGTACAAAGATCATTTATATCTTTGTAATAATTCCCAACTAAAACAAAATATTCTTCTGGAATTGCACACCTCTCCTTTAGGAGGACACTCAGGATTTTTAATAACTTACCACAGGATGAAGAAAGAATTTTTTTGGGATGGCCTTAAATCTGATATTCAAAAGTTTGTGGCGGAATGCTTGTTTTTCCAGCAGAATAAAGTTGAGACAATTAAGACCCCGGGACTTCTACAACCTTTATCCATTCCAAGTCAACGTTGGGAGGAGATTTCAATGGATTTTATCACAAATTTACCTAAGTCCTAAGGAAAGAGTGTCATCATTGTGGTAGTTGATAAATTTACCAAGTACGCACACTTTTGTGCATTATCTCATCCATTTAAAGCAAGTACAGTTGCTACTACATTTATGGACAGAATTCAAAAGCTACATGGAAGCCCAAGGGTTATTATGAGCGACAGAGATCCCATTTTTACTGGAAATTTTTGGACAGATTTATTTTCTTGTTTGGGTACTCAATTAGCTCATAGCTCATCTTATCATCCTCAATCTGATGGTCAAACTGAGATAGTAAATAAATTTTTGGAAGGATATCTTCTTTTTTTTGTATCTGATAAACAAACACAATGGGTCAAGTGGTTACCTCTCGCTGAATGGTGGTATAACACTTCCTTCCATACTACAGCAAAAATGACCCCATTTATGGCACTTTATGGATATCATCCACCATCCATCACATCATCCTTAAGGGAAAATTCGAAGGTTCAAGCAGTGGAAGATCACATCGAGCATCAGCAAGAAGTTCTCCAACTCTTAAAGGATAACCTGAATTTGGCAAAAAATCGAATGAAACAACAGGCAGATCAACATCGTAGCGAGAGAAGTTTTGATGTAGGAGATTGGGTATTTTTACGGCTACAACCATACAAACAAATGTCCCTCAAGCAAGCAAAGAAGGATAATAAATTATCGTCAAAGTACTATGGTCCTTACAAGGTGTTGCAAAAGATTGGTACTATGGCATACAAATTGGAGCTTCCTGCTTCTTCGCGAGTACATCCAATTTTCCATGTTTCATGCTTAAAGAAGGTTATAGGTGAAAATCTTCCAGTTCAAACAATATTACCAGAACTTGACGAGGAAGGAAAAATCATGTTGGAACCTGAAGCAGTCACGGAAACAAGAACTCGACAACTACGGAATCGATCAATTTCAGAGTATCTCATCAAGTGGAAGAACTTACCCACTGAAGATTCTACATGGGAGGATGAGAATTTTATACAGAAGCACCCAGAGCTACTCAAGCGTTGAGGAAAACACTTTTTCGAAGGAGAGGGGCATGTTAGGTCCCTATATTACTAGTATAGTCCCTTATTGTTGTTAGTGTAACCCCCTTATTGCTATTATTGTACCCTTGTAACCCCCATTTTGTTATTATTGTGCCCTTAAATTATTATTGTTAGGTCGGCTAGGATTACATTGTGGCCCACTAGGATTACATTATGGCCGCATGGACTCCTATATATAGAAAGGAGGTTTTGTAAATTGTATCATCCAAGAATTGTTCATTTATGTAATGTATTGGAGGTTGCCCCCTCAAAGTGGCTTATTTCTAAGGCGTTGATATCTCTTTTCTTCTATTTTTGGAGCTGGTTACACAACATTTATACATCCAAGAATCAATGCACTACAGTTGAAACAAGAGCCAAGGGTCGTTGAAGAAATCAAGAAGGTGATGCAAACTTGATAAAGTAGATCGAACAATAGATTGGTACCTCTACCAAAACTACACAGAGATAAGAGTTTATGGTAGTGAATTGGCCCCATACAAGCTGCCCAATTACCTTTCCATGAGAATCTTTGCACTTGAATACAACGGAAAAATGATAAATGCAGATGAGGAGCATTTTTTCTCTGCAAAAAGAAGTCCCAATTCAGGATCAAATCACAGATTGGTCCATTCAATTGCAACAACAGAGCTGCAGGGGAGGAGGTAGATAAAATATTAAAGGAGATGAAATTCACTCATAGCTTCAATTGGTCATATGATCCCATGGGAATCATTTCTAAGAAGAGGGTGGAGAATAAATCCACACCATACATTCATACCCAGAGATTGGAGATAGAAAAATACATGAACCAAGAAGAATGTGCAACAAACACACTCCAGGAGGTAGAAGAGAAGATCATTTCCACTTCAGGAATTCAAACAACAACTCCACAAGAAAGGAAAGCTAGAGGAGAAAAATATGACAAAGGAAAAGAACTAGAGAAGGAAACAAGAAGAAAAAGGACAAGGGATGACCAAATTGACATGGATATTGATAAATCCACTAAGGAGTTCAATATTAAATACAGGAAGAGATCCAAAGTCCACATGGACATTGACCAAGGCAGTGAGAAATATCAACAAACACTTATCACAATCAAAGATTCACCAAGCTCCTCTCCAATAGGTGGCCAGACATTTTTCTCAACATCTTCTGCCACCGTTCCTTTCCAACAGAAGAATGTGAAGAATCCAACATCTACTACCACTGTAGGCCAAAAGGAGGATGATATATATGAGACATTTAAAGAAATAAAAAGAAGGAATGAGATATGTAAGACCAAAACTTATAATTAGTTTTGGAAACAAACAAGAAGCTCCCAAAGCAGGCTTTTGTCAGCTTTTGACTTTGAAAAGGGAAGAATAAAAATGGCCTTCTTAGAAGCACAAATCCCGTAGCCCAAAAATGCAGTAGACTATAAGCAGACCTCTTTTGAGTTTTATATAAATCATATTAATCCAATAGAAAAAATGGAGATGCATAAGAAGACAGGAGAAATGATCTCCTCGACATTAACCAGTATGACCATGAGTCTCTCAAAGTTGGAGGTTACATTGTCCAACACACAATCACAATGAAATATGGAAAATATTTCCTCCATGGCCAAAGACACAAGGATTAAATCACTCGAGGATTTAGTGATGAAAATTGGGTACAAACTATCAAACCTAGCAGTGGCAGAAGAACTTGTAAAGAAGAAGAATGTAGATATATCTTCTTTGAGGATGCAACTTAAGATGCCAGCAACAGAAGATCCTCTAACAAAGGAGATAGAGGAAAATGAGACACATACGGTAGAAATGATGCAACTGATCATTGAACAAGCTATGAAGATCAAGAAAATGGAGAATGAAATGGAGAAAATGGTAAAAGAGAGACAAAAATCAGTAAGAGATGCAGTGAAGGAAGCATCAAAAGAAGCAACCAAGGCCATGATTCCACTGCAAGCAATCCCTCCTGCTATCATTCATTCAGAAACTTCTACAGCTACAGGTGCACGAAGAGAAGGTACTAAGGAGTTAGCTAAGGCTATGGAAAACATGTCATTACAAACAAAAAAAATTAAAAAGTTGCAAGATCAACCCAGTGACCTACAATATCAGATAAAAGGAAAAGATTCAGCACATGTTGCAGAGTTGCAGATCAGCAAAAAGTTGACATAAAGTTTTCATAAGTCCCTTCAAGAACCTTCAATTGGGAACATGGTAGAAAGATTCAAAGAAATTATATGTTAGAATATAATTGACTCAATCAATGAGATCTCGCCATCTATCCAGATCATATTTGAACAGAGGGATTTGATTCATTTGAAAAAGGAAATGAGGAATTAGGGGATAAGCCTGCAACTGCTAATAAAATTATTGTATTTCTCAAATCCAAAATTAGTTATGAATTTGAACCCATGGGAGTAGAAGACAAAACAACAACTATTCTTGAAGTTAAAGAAGTGTTGAACGAGAAGAATTTAGTTGCATAGTTTGAAGAGAAGTGTAATCAGCTTCAGATTGGAGTAAGCAAGTTTTTCAATAGGATGGAACCTCTGAACAAGAAAGGATTGCCTTCATTATTTTTTATTAACGAAAAACTTATGGAAAAACCAAAATATGTAAATAATCTCACTGATATCTCCAAGGATGCATCCAAACATGCAAATATGAAGAACACAATGACAGGGAGAGATTTTCATGAAGTTCTCAGTAATTATATCTTCATACAACATGAAATTAATCACATTTTCTAGGTGAAGCCAACATTCATGAAGTATACCGAAACTGATGAGATATACAGAAGATTAATCAGGATCAATATTCTGAGTCCAGAGGATTGGGAGAAATTATGGGGTTTACAGGAATCATAACAGCTCAGCATGATGACAGAACAAACAGCTCATATAATTATCTGAATCAGCAGATCCAGTGTATCAGTACAGCACAGTAGCATCGAAATTTCCATCACAACAGACCACTATAGAGCTTAATAACGACTTTATTCATCTTTCAAAAAATCCATTACAATGTGTCCATGCATTGGCCACAATTGTCAAAATTAAGTTATTTTGTAATAAATGAACAGATTGTCTCTTTTGATAGGGAAATCAGTAGGAATTAGTTTAAATATAGCATTTTATTTAGTATTAGGGGTTGGAAACTAGATTGTAAGTGTTTTCCATTGAAGTGTTTGTAATTTTGGAGCTGGAGCATCAATAAAAAGACCAATTTGCAAGATTCATGTGTTGTGTTATCCTCGTGATGTTTTTCCTTTATTATGTTTAATTTTTTCCACTATCTTCCCTTCACATGTATCATTTAAAATTCTAATTGTAAAATAGGAAATTTAGATTAAGATTTGCTTCCATAAAGCACCATAATTCTGACTATTTTTACAATTTTAATTTTTTCTTCTGATGTCTGGTTTAAGAATTCTTAATTGCTCTTAAATCACTACTGAAATCTCTTTTCTTCATTTCATAATTTCACTCTCTTATAAAACACCAGAATATACAGCTAGCATTCCTTGCATTTTCTCTAGAAAAATGATGCATACACCCAGCCTGTGTTGACTCCATATCCCAGTGGAAAAGGTTTTAAAAAATCCCTTAAATCCCACCAAAAACAATCAATAAAAAACAACTCTCACATTTAATTTAACTAGCCTAATATCAGAAAACTTAAAACAAATATAAAGCTTATAAAGAGATCCCTCTCTGAGTCTAAGAGGGCTAGATCCTATGCTCCAAAGTGGTTTTGATGTTGTTATTTATAATTTAGTCTTTCCAATCTTATAAATTATAGAGAGATAACATAGTGGCGAC
Organism: Pinus albicaulis; assembly: GCA_034641835.2. Lineage (NCBI taxonomy): Eukaryota > Viridiplantae > Streptophyta > Pinopsida > Pinales > Pinaceae > Pinus > Pinus albicaulis. The sequence goes on from CM076580.1 coordinate 1,745,226,090, forward strand.
CATAATGGGGATAACTAACTGAAAATTTTCAATTTTCATCTGAATTCAGAAACCCCAGTTAAAGTAATTATATGATACAATTTTATTTTAAGATTGGTTTCTTTCAATTTTGAAATAATCAATTTTTCTGTGATTATAATTTAAATTATGGCTCTCAAAATAATATCCACCAGATCCCATCCAGATCCAAATCATCCTCCCATTGTAGACAATCTTGAGAAGATCTTGAGGAAGGCTCCTAGAACAGAAAATCAAACCAGTAGTAGAGTTCTCCACAAATATAACTCCCTACCTGAAAGCTTTGTCACTTTGCAAGCATTCAATTTGATTTGCATTTTGAACAAGGCCTATTCAGAACCAAATATGAGAATTGGACTGACCATACATTTTTTGATCCATCCATCCTACATCAAAGTCCAGTGAGAGAAGCCTACTTCATTCTGATATCTAGCTTCTCCAGTATTTTTATACTCTCCAAGTTCTGGTGACTGATTTTACCTCCACTGTTGATGATGCCTACCTCCAGAAATCTGTAGAGTTAACTTCCTTAACCATAGCAGCTTCTTCAATTACATCTCAAACAGTCCATCTTAGGTCAATTAGTCCTACTACCTCCATGATCCCTACCACTACTCTTGCTCATCCCCACACTCAAATTGGTACACAAACATCTTCTCCCTCTACCTCTACCCATCCTACTTCATCTACTGTTCACCTCCCTCCACCACCTCCACCAATCATAGTAGCCAGATATGCCCCATTGGTGCTGCCAGCACCTTTACCCCCTATGCCCTAGGATTACCAATCTAAGATTCCACAATTTTATGGGACTGGTCCTGTAACTTCCCAACAACATAGAGATAAAATGAATGATTGTTTTGACCTGCAAGAAATTGATGATGACAGTTTCAAATTGAGAATGTTTTCTCATATCTTAGGAGGTGAAGTCAAAAAATGGTTTAAAGGTTTAACTGCTAATAGTTTTCATGGTTTCCCTGCTTTTCACCAAAAAATTGTTAATAGATGGGAAATCAAGAAAAATCCATTGCATATTTTATCAGAATATGAGAGTATTAATAGGTCTCCAAGAGAGAGTGTACAAGACTATTGCACTATATTTAATAGCATATACAACGAACTCCCTTCCCACATGAAGCCACCTCAAGGGTTATTCCTGGTTAAATTCCCAGATGGTTTTGACCCAGACATGGCCTATCAGCTTAGGGAAATAGACTCATCAACTTTAGAGGAAATGCAAAGAGATGTTGTGAGTGTAGAAGCTAATTTATTAGCAAAAAGGGCTAGGATGAGGACTGAGAGGAGAGTTACAATAAGAAAAGAACCTATAGCCTCTACATCTGATGCTAAAATAGATAACTTGGTGAGGACCATGGAGAGGATGATGGAGAGAATTAGTCTGAATGAGAGAGATATTCCCAGAGAAAATAAACTAGCTCCCCAAAACATAAATCAGAACCCAAGAAGAAATCCTCCATGGTTTAGACAAAGAGATAAAATAGGTCCTAGTCAGAAGATTAGGCCTCCATTTCATTAAAACTATGTTGATGAAGATGAAGGAATAGTAGAGGAAGTTGAGGAAAATCAAATTAATTTAATGGGAATTAATGAATATGATTATATTCTTCTCACTGAAGAAGAACAAGAATTTTGTTCACTAACCCAAACAGAGCTCGAATCTAAAGAATCTTATGATTACAAACTGGTTTTTGAGAATGCCATTATGGAGGTTCACGAAAATACAATTTAAGAAGAAAGAAAAATTTATATAATTTTAATAAAAAGAATTCAGAAAATCCTACCAAGAAAGTATTTGAATCTTAAGGTAATAGAACAATAGAAAACACAAAGAAAAATGTAAATAACTCACAAAATAAAAACACAGAAAATAGTATTAAAAAAACAGTAGATATTCCTGCCAAAAATGCTCAGACAGACATTCCTAGTACAAGCAAACAAACTGAAATCACCCAGAAGGTAGTGGCTGAAAGAACTAATTTTTCAAATCTGCAAAAAACTCAAACACCATTCAGTATTGAGAGTGAACTTGAAAAATTAAATATATCTATACCCCTCATTGAATTGTTCAACAAAAATTTTTACATATCTCAAGTCCTAAAAGTTTTAAATATAGGGGAGGTTACTGATACTGTCAATTTAAGTGATGACCAACCACAACTTTTTTTGGGGCCAGAGGTTTATGGTAAACCCCAAGAAGGAGGTGTTCCTCCTTTTTATGTCAGTTTAAACGTTCATGACAAGATTCTTCATAATGCCATGTTGGATTTAGGTGCATCAAACAACTTCATGCCAAAGGCTATTATGGAGAATCTTGGCCTTGAAATCACTAGACCTTATAAAGATTTATACTCTTTTGACTCTAGTAAAGTTAGGTTTCTAGGTCTTATTAAAGAAATTTGTGTCACTCTAGCTCAGATACCTGCAAAGTTTTTAGTGATGGATATAGTTGTAGCTAACATTCCTCCCAAGTATGTAATGATTTTATCTCGCTCATGGGGAGAAAAATTACAAGGGACCCTGCAAATGGACATGACATATGCTACAATGTCAATGTTTGGTCAATCAAGAAGACTATATAGGGAAAAATTAATGAAGTACATGGTAAGTAGCCAAGAAAAACCTCGCAATTACCGTATGTACTCTTTTCACACTGACCTTGATTCTTTCATTTTTTATAATGACGAAGCCATTAATTCACAAGCTTCCCATATAGAAAATAATTCTAAACAAAATTATGACAGTCAAATACAAATATAACAACTAGATCTTGTAAATGAACCTCTTTGGAACATGAGCTTTGATGCCTCATGTGGCAAAGCTAGCTCAGGGGCAGGTATTTGGGTGTATAATGTAGGAAACAATAGTGCACAAGTTCAATCATACTAGTTAAATTTTCAGTGCACAAATAACATTGCAGAATATGAAGCCCTACTCCTAGAATTACAGATGTTGAAAAGATTAGGAGAAAAAAGGATCTTTGTACATGGTGATTCTGATATGGTCATAAAATAAATAAAAGGACAATATGCAGCAAAACATCCTAGATTAAGAGCTTATAGAAATGGTATACTCGATTTCTTGAGAATATTTGATGAATATGATTTAGCAGTAATTCCCAGAAATCAAAATGTCCTATCAAATGGCCTAGATTTTTCAGCAAGTACCTGTAAACTGCCTCACCCAAACAAATAGTACACAATAGAGGTCAAACATCGTCCTTTTGTGCGAGATAACATGAGGTACTGGCAATTTTTTGGCAATGATAAGCAAATTGAAAGTTTCCTACAATCCAAAGATGAATTTGAAGACATTAATATAGACCTAGATTGTGAGGAAGATAGTCTTACTGATGTAGAGAAAAATGTAGAAAAACAAACTGTCGTTTTTTATGTAAAGACAAATGTAAATATTCCAGCTAAAAAAATTGTACATAGCACAGAAAACCAAAAGGACCTTGAAAAAGAAGAATTCGAAATACTCCAACTTAAAGATAATACTCTGCCTAGAGGGTTGGTCCCTTTAGAAGAATTATTTGACTTTAATTATGTGGCAAAGAAACCCAAAATGGAACCAACTGGAAAAAATATTGAAGAATATAATATAGGCACTGAACAGAACCCCAAAATCATCAAACTACCGAAATCACTACCTATCATTACAAAAATAAGATATATAGCTCTGTTCAAAGAATTCATTGATGTGTTTGCATGGAGCTATGAGGATTTAAAGTCTGATGATACAAGCATCATTCAACATAAGATTCCAATTAAAGAGGATCAAAAACCTTTCAAACAGAAATTGTGCAGAATAAATCATGTTTTAATGCCTTTAGTTGAGAAAGAAATTAAAAAGATGTATGAATCAAAAATCATATTACCACTCAGATATTCCAAATGGGTGTCCAATATTGTGCCAACCATAAATAAAACAGTCGAAATTAGACTCTGTATTGACTTTAGAAATCTTAACAAAGTCTCTTAAGGATAATTACCCTTTATAAAAAACGGATCACATATTGCAAAGGGTAGTAGGTTCCAATAAGATGTCTCTGTTAGATGGCTTTTCTAGTTATAATCAAGTTTTAGTACACCTTGATGATCAAGGTAAGACAAGTTTTACAACTCCTTGGGGGGATTTATGTATGTGAAAATGCCCTTTGGATTAATGAATGTTGGAGCTACCTTTCAAAGGGCCATGGACATTGCATTTGTTGATAAAATATGCCACTTTATTGTAATTTATTTGGATGACATCACTGTGTAGTCTAAAACTGATGAAGAACATTCAACACACTTGAGAAGAGTTTTTGAAAAATGCAGAAAATTTGGAATTTCCCTGAATCCTAAGAAGACATTATTTGGACTAGAAGAAGGAAAAATGTTACGTCAGATTGTTTCTCAATATGGAATCGGAATTGAAGGAATACTAAAAATCAACCATCCTAGAAATCTTAAATAACTCTAATCATTCATTGGTAAAATCAACTTTTCGAGGAGATTTATACCAAACCTATAAAATATTTTAAGGAACATTACCAATATGCTCAAGAAAGACTCATGGACCATAGAAGAAAAATAGTCTTTTGATTTAGTCAAGCTAGCATGGACAAAAGCCGCAGTCCTAATCAATCCAGATTTTAATAAAGATTTAATGATTTTTTTTTTTGCTTCTGAACATACTATTGTTGTTGTTTTATTGCAAAAAAACAGTGAAGGACATGAGCAGCCAATAGCTTTTTTCAGCAAGGCATTAAGAGATGCATCATTGAAATATAATATCATGGAAAAATAGGCTTTTTCTTTGGTTAAAGCATTGAAGGATTTTAGAGTCTACATTATACATTCACATATCATTGCTTATGTTCCAAATGCAATTGTCAAATATATATTAACACAGAATGGTCCTGATGCTAAAAGAGGAAAATGGATTGTAGTGATTTTAGAATATGATTTGGAAATCAAGCCTACCAAGTTGATTAAAGGCCAAGGATTATCTAGATTGATGGCAGAATATAACTTTCATGCATTGACATCAACATGGTACATTCTTTGGATGATCAAGAGGAACTAGCGACTCCACCAATTGATGAGGCATTCCTGAATTCTCCATGGTATGTTGATATTTTGTATGTAATATCAAATTTGAATGCTCCTCCTAGTTTGTCTGAAACAAAGGCTAGATTTCTAAAACTTAAAGCTGTTAAATTCTTCATTTTGGAAAATGTTTTGTATTGGAAAGATATTGGAGGTATTTTTCTTAAATTTTTGTTGAAGGATGATGCAGATATAGTTATGCAGGAGTTCCATGAAGGTGACTGTGGTGGCCATATCTATTGGAAAACCACTGCAAAAAAGATCATGAGAGCTGGTTTTTATTGGCCTACCCTTTTTCATGATGTCCATAAGATGGTCACTACTTGTTATAAATGTTAGATCTTTGAAGGAAAGAGAAATCTATTGCCCTTACCCTTGAAATATATTTATGTAGAGAGTCCTTTCTAGCAATGGGGATTAGAATTCATTGGAGAAATTCATCCCCCCTCCTCTTCCCAACATAAATGGATCCTCACTGCTACATATTATTTCACAAAATGGATAGAGGCTACTCCTTCTAGAAATTCCATTGACTCTGTCATAACAAAATTCCTAGAAACCAATATCCTTTCTATATTTGGTTGTCCTAGAAAAATCATTACAGACAATGTTGCATCCTTTAAGTCCAAAAATATGATTGATTTATGTAACATGTATCATATAACTTTGGAGCATTCAACAGCCTATTACCCTCAAGGTAATGGACTAGATGAATCTTCAAATAAAATCTTGGTGAACATCATTAAAAATATTTTGGAGGATAAAAATAAATCATGGCACAATAAGTCGATCAATGCTCTTTGGGCGAATAGGCTTACTACAAAGAAATCAATTGGCATGTCTCCATGCCAATTGGTTTATGGAATGGATGCATTTTTTCCCTCATCTTTAGGAGTTCCAGTTATGAATATTATCGAGTTAATTCAAGCTGAACCAAATGACATTCAGAGAAGGATCAATGACACCATTCAGTTGCAGCAGTCCAAAGAGGAAGTTTATAACAAAACTCAAGTAATTCAAGAGAATATCAAAAATATTTTTGACAAGAGAACAAAGGAAATTGATTTCAACTTAGGAGACAAAGTTCTGAAATGGGATTCTAGAAAAGAGGATAAAGGCAAGCATGGAAAGTTTGATAATATTTGGCAAGGGCCATACATCGTTGATGATTTCAGGGGAAACAATGCTTATTTTCTCAAAGAGTTGGATGGTACAAAAGTATATGGAGGTCCTGTCAACGGCAGGATGCTGAAAACATTATTTCTTTTAAAATTTAGGTTGAATTTTCATCATTGTAAATACCACAATCTTATAGTTTTCAATAATTCATTGGACAATTTTGAAGGCCGAAGTGAAGGCCCTAAGCCTAGTTTGATGAGCAGATATAAAAATAGAAAAGAAATCAGTTGAAGATGTTGCATAAAATGGAGCATTCAAGGCTATTGGTCTTTGGTTATTGACACTTCATTTGGAGAAGTGCCATCCCCAGTTGGAGCCATTTTTAGTATCCTATAAATCATAGGATCTCAAGATGATTGGATATTTCATTTTCTCTGCAATTTCATATTGAAATTTTTTTCAATATTCAAATGATTTCCAACAAAAAAATATTAAAAAGAAAACGAAAAAAGAGTATAAAAATATAAAAAAGAAAAAGAGAAAAAATAAATAAAGAACCCAAAAAATAAATAACACTGAAAGTGCTGTAAATTAAAAGGATGCTACTCATTAGATAGGTTTGTTCAATCATATAGTTTAATCATGATTGGAGAATTTTCAATTTTTGTTGATAGGTTAGAAAATAAAGATCTGCCAAACTGTTTAATCTTGGCATATTAGTAGACAGGTAGAGAATGAAATTGGCTCAACAATTTACACTGATTCAATGGCTAAAATAAGGATAGGTGTTAGGTTAGAGCTTTAAAAAGAAAAAATTATTTAAGGGTTTGCTAGTCCAAATGCACCCTGCAAAAAGAAGAAAAAATGTTAGATGAGTAGTTTGGGTAGGTAGAGAGGTTAAAGAGAAAGAATGAAAGGAAAATGTGAATTTTATCCTACAAGTTACACCATCAAAATTTCATTTTTCTCATGATGAAAGAAGAAGATCAAAACAGAGGGTGTTTACACTCAAAAGGTTGGAAAAGGGTTATGTTATAAAGTTTGGGAACTAAAAAAAATCATTTTGGCATACCTTATGTCTCAATTTTACCCTAAGTCCCAAACAATATCATTATTCCCTTATTCCTAACCCCTAAACATTCACATTTTCATTTTATCCTAAGCCCTACACTACCCCCACCATTCTTTTATTCCCTGACCCCACCATCACATCGCACATCCCATCCATGTTAACCAACCTCCAATTCTTCGTCATCCCAGCACATCAAATGGTTCGTGATGCCTTTCAGCCACCCCTCAGCCTCCGAACTTTAACAATGGGAGGGGGGGGGTCAGAAATGGGTGGTATCCAATACCACCGAGGCTACAACATGTCATTCCTAGAGTTATTCGCACCCCACCCCCCTCCGATACCGTTCACTTCCCTCACCCCCCTCTGAAAAGAGGTTTCCACTGTTTACAAAACCATCATGCATTTAACCTTTCAGATGATCGTTGCCTTGTACCATTGCGTCATGTCCACGACCACCTGTCCACTCCACCCTATCACATACATTCCCACCAACATCTCGTTGCACCATAAATGGTCAAGTCATTATCCAATGGACCCGCGCCAACTCAATTGTCCACCAATTACATTTTAAAAATTGAATTCATGCCTGGGAGAAAGGTTTAACTTGCTTATGTTGTTAAAAAATTCCAAGTATTGGATTTGCAAATATTTGTAAAGAAATCACAATAAACCATTGTTCGTCAAAGGAAATATTGGCTCTCTACAACTCAGATTAAAGTTTCTCAAAATTTCTCAATTCTGATCACGATCCTCTTCTATTATCTCCCTTCCCTAATGCTGATTTGTAGAAACTCCCCTTCTTTGATCCCTTATTATTTCATCCCATTCTTCATTGCACAAAGAGAAATAACCTACAAAAGTCAAATCATGCCTCCTAAGAAATACCAAGAGCCTTTTAACCCTATGGTCTACTCTCAGGTAGACTTAGATCATATAGGCCTGGTAGATAGAGATTATAAAATCAACGAGACAGAGTCAGAATTCGATTTATTCGATGTCTACTGCTGGCTTGAGGAAACATTCCTTGAAGAAGTTGATGATATAGGCCTGTGGGAAACCAAATTGCATTTTTACATCCTTCCTATAACCCATAGTTTCCCACAGTTCTTCAGAAAATGTCAGTCTTGTTATGACATTAACTAGAGAGCCATAGTTAATCCAACAGGAGAAATATTTTTTATATTGATGCCCAATCTATCCAAAATTGATGCAAGCCCCCATTGTTGAGAACACCATTCCTTTTTCATAGGAGGCTCTTAGAGAGTTATACCAAAAGCTGGATTTTACCAGCAGAGCTAAAACCTTAGAGTTTTTCATGTCCACCAATGCCCCAATGCCAAACAAGAATGCACCTTATCCTTCATCTATATTTCCTGATAGGACCCAGCACATTGTTACTATTTTGTATTATTTATTAGGATATCACACTAATTAGTGGGTAGATGAAGCCATAATTGGTTTCTTATCTATTCTTTCCTTAGATTCCAAGCCCTCAGTTATGTTCAACTATGCCAGTTTCTTGCATATGTTATTCATGAACAGTTCCTAAAGTTTTAGACAGAAGAAGTTTGCAAATACACCTCTGTGTTGGTGTACATGTTTGTCTATTTTCAATCCAGCAGGTTTCAATTTGATATGATGAAGCTAAATGATGATTCTCAGCCCCAATCAGTGATTTTTTGGACTACCTTATTGATGAAGTAGCAGAAAAATTACTCCTACAAGAGCTTTGTATACTTTTTTATACATCCAGCAATCAGTGAACTCATTAGTACAACAGAGCCAAGGGTTAGTAAGGAAATCAAGAAGTTGATGCAGTTGACATAGCATACCAGAAAAATAGATTGGTACCTCTGCCAAACCTACACAAATATCAGAGTTTATAGCAGTGAATTGGCCCCATACAAACTACCCAAGTAGCTCTCCATGAGAATATTTTCACTTGAATGGATCAGACAAATGATAAATGCAGATTAGGTGCATTTTGACTCTGCAAAGAAGAAGTCTTAATTCAAGATCAAATCACAGAATGGTCCATTCATTTGTAACAGGAGAGCAGCAGAGGAGGAGGCAGATAGAATATTGAAGGAGATGAAGTTCACTCATATCTTCACTTGGTCATATGATCCAATGGGAATCATTTCGAAGAAGAGGGTGGAGAATAAATCCATATCATACATTCATACCCACATATTGGAGATAGAAAAGTACATGAATCAAGAAGAATGGGAAGAAAACACACTCCAGGAGGCAGAAGAGCAGGTCATTTCCACACCAGGAATTCAAACACCAACTCCACAAGAAAGGAAAGTTGCAGGAGAAAAAGATGACAAAGGAAAGGAACCAGAGAAGGAAACAAGAAGCAAAAGGACAAGGGAAACGGACGTGCATATTGGTACATCCACCAAGGAGTTCAAGATGAAATACAGGAAAAGAGACCAAGTCCACATGGATAATGACTAGGGCAGTGAGAAAGATCAGCAAACTATTATTACAATCAAAGATTCACCAAGCTCTTCTCCAGCAGGTGGTCAAACACTTTTCTCCACATCTTCTGCCACTATTCCTTTCCAACATCATAATGTGTTGACTCCAACATCTACTACCACAGCAGGCCAAAAGAAGGATGATATATATGACACACTTAAAGAAATTAAAAGAAGGAATGAGATAGTTAAGGCCAGAACTTATAATCAGTTTTGGAAACAAACAAGAAACTCCCAAAGAAGGCTTCTGTCAGCTTTTGACTTTGAAAAGGGAAGAATGAAGATGGCCTTCTTAGAAGCACAAATCCCTCAGCCCAAAACTGTAGCAGACTACAAGAATACATATTTTGAGTTTGATGTAAAGCATATTCATCCAATAGACCAAATGGAAATTCATAAGTATACATGAGAAATGATCTCCTCCACATTAACCAATACATCCATGAGTCTCTCAAAGTTGCAAGTTACACTTTCCAACACACAATCATAGTTTAAGATAGAAAATATTTCCTCCATGGCCAAAGACTCAAGGATTAAATCCCTGGAGGATTTAGTGATGCAAATTGGGTACAACCCATCAAACCTGGCAGTGGCAGAAGAACTTGTGAAGAAGAAGAATGCAGATATAGCAGCTTTGAGGAGGCAGCTCAAGATGCTAGCAATAGAAGATCCTCTAACAAAGGAGATAGAGGAAAATGAGACACCGAAGGCAGAAATGATGCAACTGATTATCGAACAAGTTGAGAAGATCAAGAAAATGGAGAATGAGATGGAGAAAATGGTAAAATAAAGACAGAAAGCAGTAAGAGATGCAGTGAAGGAAGCAACAAAAGAAGCATCCAAGGCCATTATTCCACTGCAAGCATTCCCTCTTTCTTTCATTCATTCAGAAACTTCTACAGCTACAGGAACACCAAGAGAAGGCAATAAACAGTTAGCTAAGGCTATGGAAAACATGTCATTACAGACAACAAAAAAGTTGCAAGATCAACTCAATGACCTACAAGATCAGATAAAAAGGAAAGATTAAGCACATGCTACAGAGTTGCAGATCAACAAAAAGTTGACAGAAAGTTTGCAGAAGTCCCTTCAGGAATATTAAATTGGGAACATGGTAGGAAGAGTCAAATAAATTATCTCACAAAATATAATTGACTCAATGAATGAGATCTGGCCATCTATCCAAATCATATTTGAATAGAGGGATTTGATTCATTTGGTAAGTATTTCTATAGAAAAATAAAATGAGTTAGGGGATAAGCCTGCAATTGCTAAAAACATTATTAGATTTATCAACTCCAAAATCAGTTATGAATTGGAACCCTTGGGAGTAGAAGACAGGACAACAACTATTCTTGAAGTTAAAAAAGTGTTGAACAAGAAGAATTTAGTTGCATAGGTTGAAGAGAAGTGTAATCAGCTTCATATTGGAGTAAGCAAATTTTTCAACGGGATGGAACCTCTGAACAAGAAAGGACTGTCTTCATAATTTGTGATTAATGACAAACTTATGGAAAAACCAGACTATGTAAAGAATCTCACTGATATCTCCAAGGCTGCATGCAAACATGTAAATATGAAGAACACAATGACAAGGAGAGATTTTTATGAAGTTCTCAGTAATGATATCTTCATACAGCATGAAATTAAGCACATTTTCCAGGTGAAGCCAACATTCATGAAGTACACTTAAACTTATGAGATATATAGAAAATTAATCAGGATAAAGATTCTGAGTCCAGAGGATTGGGAGAAATTATGGGATTTACAGGAATGATAACAGCTCAACATGATGACAGAACAACCAGCTCAAATAATTATCTGAATCAGCAGATCCAGTTTATTAGTATAGCACAGCAGCATCGAAATTCCCAGCACAACAAACCGCTACAGAGCTTAATAACGATTTTATGAAGACATTAGACATATGTCAAAAACGTCATTACAACGTGTCCATGCATTGACCACAATTGTAAAAATTAAGTTATTTTGTAATAAATGAACAAATTTCCTCTTTTGATATGACAATTAGTAGGAATTAGTTTAAATGTAGCATTTTATTTAGTATTAGGGGTTGGACCCTAGATTGTAAGCATATTCCAATGAAGTATTTGTAATTTTTGAGCTGGAGCATCAATAAAAAGACCAATTTGCAAGATTCATGTGTTGTGTTATCCTGGTGATGTTTTTCGTTTATTATGTTTAATTTTTTCCGCTATCTTCCCTTCACAAGTATCATTTAAAATTATAATTGTAAAACATGAAATTTAGATTAATATTTGTTGCCATAGAGCACCTTAATTCTGACTGTTTTTACAATTTTAAGGTTTTCTTCTGATGTCTGGTTTAAGAACTCTCAATTGCTCTTAAATCACTACTGAAATCACTATTATTCATTTCATAATTTCACTCTGTTATAAAACACCAGAATATACAGCTAGCTTGTCTTTCATTTGCTCTAGAAAATTGATGCATACACCCAGCCTGTGTTGAATCCATAGCCCAATGGAAAAATTTTAAAGAAATCCCTTAAATCCAACCAAAAAAAATTAATCAAAAAAAACTCTCACATTTAATTTAACTAGCCTAATATCAAAAAACTCAAAACAAATCTAAAGCTTATAGAGAGTCTCTCTCTAATTCTGGGAGGGCTAGATCCTAGGCTCCAAAGTGGTTTTGATGTTGTTATTTATAATTTAGTCTTGCCAATCTTATAAATTATAGAGCAATAACAGCAGGGTCCTTCAAAAGTATGCAACATGGATACTCCTTGGATGAGGAATTAAATGTTGCATCCAACAAGTACTCCCACTTGAAATTTGAGTAAACACTTAGGGAGATAAGTTGAAAAGTAGTTTTATTATTTTATTATTTTTTAATATTTTTACTTTTTTACCCCAAAAATGGTGAATCATCCCCCATGGTTGACATCATCATCTTGAATCCTATTGGTTCTTATAAAGTTTATTTTTGTTGTACATTTTTCTTAGGATGCCCATTTTAGACCTCAAAATTCCCCTAATGACAGTTTGAGGGAAATCTGAGGCCAAAAATAGGTGGAAAAAGGGTAGGTGTTGGAGCGGGGTCCCCTAAGTCTGACCAATTTTGCTATATTTTTGTAATATATTTTGAAATTTTAGTCATGCGCAGGGGCTTTGGGGTGGGTCAAAGCCCCTCATGAGTTGTAATGGGTAAAAGGGGTAGATGAAGGGGCCGCAAACCACGGTTTGTGGACCCTAGAGTAGCGTAGGATAAAACTATAAATAGAAGTCTAGGTCGAGTCTAAGAAGTCAGTTTTTGGATAACTCTGAACGTGGATGATAGATTTGGCTACTTTGTGATATTTTGTGTGGATTTTTTGGGTATAAGGCTCCTGCTGGCTGTGCACATGGAGACCTTAGTTGTGTTGTGTGCAGACCCTGCTGGATGTGTGTGCGCGTTGTTGAAGGGTTTTGTATGGAGGATCTGAACTGATATTAATAAAGAACTGTTGTTATGATATCTAAGTCTGAAATGCATCTGATTTTTATGTTATGATTGTTTCTGCATCTTATTTCTGAGTCCTGTATTTAGATCTCTTACGCAACTGTGTTTGGGTTTATCTGAATGATTATTGGATGGATCTGATGGTATAAGGTTATGATATTATGTGTTAAGGGTTATTACTTTGATTATATATGCTTTGTTAACTTGCGCAAGGTATTCTGCATATTTGACCTAAATCTTCCTGCAAGGGTTTCCTGGTTAGGGTTGCTGTTGCGAACGTCTGTTTATGGTTATTTTGGATCTTAAGGCACCGACATCATTCAAACCTCTCTTAGGGTGTGGAAACCTAGTCCCAGCACCCCCCCATACTGCTTCGGCTGATACTTTTACTTGCGCAAGAAGGTCACTACCGAAAGGGCCAGTACTAAGAGGGTTTTTTTTGTTAACCTCAATTTCGAACCTGGGTCAGGACCCCTCAAGCCAACAAATGGTTCTTTTGCCGAGACCGGGAAAATTTTGAGAGAGGTTGGGTGATGATGAGAGGTCATTAAAGCCTGAACTTGAGGACTGGTTTGAAAAATAGATTCAGGAATTTTCCCTAAAATAAAACAGAAGTAATAAGCTATCCACTGAAGAGTGGAAGAATAAGTATATTTTCACTGAGGTGCACAAGATATTATTCTTAACCTTTTCACACGTATTGCAGGAGTTGTTGGCAAGGTTAAGAGAATTCCAAACCTGTTGGAAGGACAATCAGATCACGCAGTGGACCCCTGAATTGATCCAACAGTTGGAGAAGGCTAATAATTCCATTACCTAAATCGTAGATCATTGGGTTGACAGCATCTTGGGTGGCTTTATGAAAAATTTTGCAGTCAATCATTTCGTGTCATACTCTGAAGCAAAAGGAAATTTTTCAAGGGATTGAGAGGATTTCTTACAAACTTTTCCCCTGCTGATTAAGATGCTATTGTGCGAAAAGGGTATTTTGTGCAGCCACGCCGAGTGAATGACCCTTGATCAGAGTGAAAGCACTACGCACAACATTAAATATTATCAGGTCAATAAGAAAGGGTATATATTTGTATACATCCCTTTAAGAAACTCCCTTGATATAAACGAAAGAGAGGCTACGCATGCTGAAAATAGCCCTCCTGCTATGCCACCATAGAAGTACCATATGTACGAAGTTATACTCATGTAAATTGATAGTATATTTATGCTCCTCTTCACTTTAAAGAAATTTAAAGAGTACAATAGTGCAACATCAGTTAAACAGCTTCAAATGTGAAAAGATAACAGACTATGTTTGGCATTAATTTATCAAAGCATTCACAAACTTACAAAGCTGCATTCTTTGAGAATGTTTTTGACAAATTTCTGGACCCTTCTCTAAATGCATGAGAGGGGTTTAAATACTAAACTAACTATGTTTTAAAAATATATTATTACATAAAAATAGAGGAGGTTTCAAACAACCATCCTCACAAGAAAAACTTTAACTACAATCTAGGAAAATAAAGTAACAATATGACTATGAATTCTGATATTTCATTTGGATTTGATCCCGAAGTCGACAAATATAAAGCATGGGTTTGAGTTGAGATGGCTGTGAAATCCTCGATCTGACCTATCCCTTGAATGTCACATTTTGAGAGTGTTGGCTACGATATTTTTGTCGAGTCTGTTAAATATTGCAGGGTCTGGTACTGATGATAGGGTTTGATCAGAAAATTCCAATAATTTTCTTGATCAAACTTTATTACTTTTTTAATCGCTTCATCCTGCATTTCTTCCTTTTGTTTCCACTTAGTTTCCAGTTTTTTGAATTCTGATAGCACTTTAGACGTGCACTCTTTGATAAGTTATAATTTCAAAAGTTGTTCACATACAGAATAAATAATCTCCTTTGTCAACCTTGATGCTTTCGTTGTTGCTTCCTCCACCCTCTTTATCTGTTCTTTCCAATCCTTAAATAAGATCTCCTTGTGTAATTTATCTACTTGAGGTATATCAGCTTCCTTGCTTGAGTTTGATGCTTGCCATTGAATGTGTTCATTGATTTTCTTTTCGACCTTCTCACATTCAAGTTTCTGGATAGCTACTTGCTAGATCAGTATTTGACTTGAGTCACAATATGAGCTAGTGATAGAATCTTGTTGGAAAAATAATTCTTGCTGTTGCTTTCACTTAGTATTCACATCCAATGCTTATTTTATGAATTTCTCTAGATGTGGTTGGCTTTGTAATCTATTCATTGCTGCTTCTAGTTGTGTTTTTTTCTTAGTGAGTTGTGCTTGATGTTGCAAATTAAGACTTTCAAAATCATTTTCAAATTGGGACATATTTAATTCCATTTGCTCATTGGAGTTATAATTTTCTTGATCTAACAGTCTCTCTAATTCTTGTATTCTATATTCTCTCTGCTTCGGTAACATTTTAACCTCAGTGGCTTTATCAATAGTGGTAGTAGCATATACCCCTGCAAACTGTGAAAGTTTGGTTAAGTGTTCAGTAGGATCAGCTAGAGGACCCTTTCATAAAACATCAACAAATTCATTTGTAAGGTTTGAGACTGTATCATCAATTCTTCTCATTTTTCTTCTCTTAACTACAGCCTTATGACTAGGACTATAGAAGACATCCAGTGAAGTGATTTCCTCAACTTGTAACACTATGTGTTCTGTAGGATAAGCCGTAATGATCTCTCAATCATGAGTTTCAGGAAATTGTTGTAGTGGAGTAACAGTTTCCACTAACTTCTGAGAATCGTCTGCCATCTGAAAACTGATAGCTTGATTGGTATTGGGATTTTTTTTAGGAGTTTTTATTGCTTTAGAAAACTCATCCCATTCACTCTTCAAATCCTTTGGTTGAGAATTTTCTGACTGATCAAGTATATCTTGACTGTGCTGAACTTCTTGGGAAGATGGCTCTGTTCCATTACTTCCTCATTTTTCCTGCACCTCAATCTCTTGGATTACTTGATCAATTATCTTTTCTAGGTTCTCCTTTCTGTTTTCGGATTCATTTTCAGAATGATCTGAATTCTGAGATTGATGTTCTGATTGCCCTGACTCATCTTCAGACATGTCTTTCATTTCATTATCCCAGCTGATACTTAGAGTAGGTATGTTGACATCTTCAATAGTCAATAAATCTTGAGGAATATTTTCCAGTCTCTTGCTTCTGTATGCTTGGAAGGCTTCCAAGTCATCTTGATTGAGTTGACTGGATGAAAACTTAAGTACATCTGAAAACTTTTCAATGCCTTGAAAGAAATCATCAAATCTATCTATCTCTTTAACAAAATGTTTTACTCTGAGCTTTATGATGTAATTCTTAATCACATCATTGGGTTCATATGGCTGTTTTTGCATTACTGCCAAATTCAATAGATTATCATTTGAAACTTTCTTGTAGGCATGACCAATATCAAAAAGTGCAAAAGTACCGCACTGTAAAGGAAAATTAGGCCAAACGGCCTTCTTAGCATCTTTAAGTTGTTTCGAAATATCATTTACAACAAGCTGGTAGGAAATTTCTCTTGCAAGTAACTTATCAGGAACATAATATGGTAGGACATGAGGATAATCATAACTACCAAAAACTCTGACATAAGTGAAACTTTCCTCTGCGAACCATCTAGCAACTAGAAAAATTCATGTAGTAGCCTCTTTGGAAACCCTAGGGGCTTTCTCATTGAATATAATCTGGTACATAGGCAACATGACTCTATGGAAAATTTTGTAAAAATGCAGTTGGAAGTCTGATTCCCAAAGGGCTCTGTGTTAAATTTGAATTGGAGTACGATCTTGGGTCGTCCATTTCCATCCCATAGTAGGAAAACTAGAAGAAAAGAAAGTTGTGTCCATCACATAGGCACTCATGTAAAAGGGGGGTATTTCTCTAGATGAAACACTTCTTTTACTCCTATAATCCATGATTTTTCTACCTAAATTATCAAATAGGATATTTTCCCAATTTAGAATTAAGGAATTGAGGATTGTGTCAATCAATGGGACCCAATCTACAGACAATGTAGTGGTATCAGGTTTTGCAAATAATCTACACAATATAATGGTAGCATAACAGTAAGGGGAAGGAATTTTTGTTATTTTTTATGTACCGCGTTTATCTCGTTTAAGCTTTCCTTGGTCTTCCTTCCATTCCTTTATGACTTTCATCAGGTCTAGATGTTTTTCTCTAAAGCTTTGAAGAAAAGCTTTCTCATAGTTCTACTGTGGGACAGGTAAGTGGTACATTGTCCTTAAATATTCTGCCCTGAACGAATCGATATTCTCACCCTTTGAATCCTTGAATGTTCTATCTTCTACGATTAAGTGGTCAATTACCCACTTAATCATATATGTATATGGGATAATATTTGGCCTTGCTACTACCTTATGGATGAATGAACATGAAACATCGAAATAGGTCAGATCTAAAGGAACTGATGCACATGTTGTAGCAACTCTAAGTATTACCCTTGGCTTTTCATCTTCGAAAAACTTATACATTGCTTCCCACGAATAACTTCTGCATTCCTTGTTGCAGGTGATGTCTGAGATTAGGGGAGACATATCTGAGTCTTCAGTAGATGACACTTGGGAAATTTCTTTTTCTTTCTTGCTCATCTCTATTTTCTTTGCTCCGTTAAGTGGTTTCTTGATTTCAAGCAAACAAAGAAAATATTAAAAATATAGAGAACAGAGAGGCGAACAGAATTAAATCTGGAATTCAATCACTTCAAAATATTCTTTAAGTAGATATGAATCTATCAAAACCTTACTTCTATTAAATGTTGTTAATCACCAATAATATTTTTAAATCAAATCTCTTACACCTTCACGTGAAATTTATATCGATCAATTTAAGACGTTGGATCTCATTTTCAGTTTGATTTGACATGAGTAATTTAGCATGATTGAGAAATTAACTACCATTCATCGCACATTGCAACTAATAACTATTTCCATTTGTGATGTTACCCATAAATCCCACGAAATGTGATCTGCGCAAATCACACATCGCAACTTTTATGCAGTAAATGAGTTTGATTTTAGTTATGTCTTGTGAAATGCTAAATGCGTTTTTAAGAGATCCCACCGCTACGCTTTATCGAACCTTGGAATTTATGTTTATTTCTTTATTGGCTCGTCAGGTCCATTTAATCGCAACTTTCACCAAATTTCTTATAAGTTTCATCGTTTTAACAAGGCGCGATGCGATTTTGGTTTATAACAATGTTTAAAGCGTTTGCAATAAGACTTTGATATGAATTTGGAAATGCTTTAGCGCATATCGCAACTTGCATGACTTAGTTGATTTTAAATCATTTAAACTTGTAAGTTATGTGAATTGCAATGCGCACTAAGGAATGAAATCAGAAAAGTAAAAGAAACTTTATTTCCTAAATTTTTTTGACTTAAGATTAAAAAAAAAAAAATCCTAATTTTTAAAATGGTCGTCATTTAGTAAAAATAAATGGGTGTTGTTGTATAGCACAGCAATTGGCGATTCACTTGGGAGAACCAACTATCTCTGACTAATGTTTTGAAATTTCTAAAAAAAAATTGAAATAAAAATAGTTGCAGGAATGAATTTAAAACAAATAATATCTCACTAAGCAACAAAAAATCTCTTAATTATAATTCATAAGAATTCCTCTTTTAAAAATAAAAGTATGAGAATCTATATCAGTTTTTACTCAATTCAAAAAGATAAAGTAGGTGGCTCTTTTCAGATTAGCTTTATAAATATTTACTCTTTTCACAGGTAGATCCTTTGAACAAATAAACAATTTAAGCTCTTGGTAGGGTTACCTTTTACCCAGCAATGATTCATTGTCCCATCCAGTGTTTCTTACAATTTCCAAAAATAAATTCCATCTTTATATACTTGATCTTTTTTTTCGAAACTTATTTTTTCTTTTTTTTATATTTTTATTTACTTAAAATCCATTGTAACGAATAAGAAATTTAAGCTCTTGGTAGGGTTACCTTTTACCCAACAATGATTCATTGTCCCATCCAGTGTTTCTTACAATTTCCAAAAATAAATTCCATCTTTATATACTTGATCTTTTTTTTCGAAACTTATTTTTTCTTTTTGTATATTTTTATTTAGTTAAAATCCATTGTCTTGGCTTGGTGACCAAATATTGACAATGGAATTCACTAGTTGTAATTAAACTGATCAAGCTGGCTCTTGATGAGACCCCTTGTCCTCTTGATATAATCTCAAGCCATTACCATGTTTTGGTAGGCAGTATTTATAATGCCAGTTCAATTGTTTCGCTATGAACATGCTAAACAAGCTCGTGATGTGACTTATTATATTTTAATATTTTCTAGTATTATCCTTTTTAAATTTATTTCAAAATTTTGATAAGTTTTCCTGGATGGGGTTAATTATTGGTCCTTTTGACGATTTTGGATGATAATTTTGAGTTTTATATTTATTTTCTGTAAAAGATTCTTTACTATGTTAAAGATTCTTTTCTTGACTGATAATAGAATAACCATGCTTTATAAAGATGATAGTTCATCATAGAATAAATAACTTCAGTGACATTGCATCTTTCAGTGAAAATAGAATCTATTTGTCTTTCAAATCTTTCGATTGTTTCCTTAGCATTTCTGATTTCTATAAGCGATAAATCAAAAAGATCATCTGAGATGTTTTTTTGACAAGCCAAAAAATTATACTATGCAACTTTTATTTTCCTAAGAGAAAAGAAAAAACACTAGTATACAGGAATAGAAGGGGTTACCTCCTATGAAAAGTATTTCTTTAAAATCTGCCCATTAACAGGAAAATAATATCTTTTTCCTGATAGATCTTGCAATAATAATGTTGATCGGCCTATTTCTTCAATTATTTGAAATGGACCTAGCCAAAGTTTTTGAAACTTAGTGTGTTTACCTTTTTCTTCATGTGCTTTGTCCCATTTCAATACTAGATCGCAAATTTGAAAGTTTTTTGGAGTAACAGAAGTTGAATCAAATGAAGCTTTTACTATATGTTGATGATGTGCATGAGTATGCCTAGATTTTCTCTATCTTCTTCTAGATTAATAATTTTAAATTGTCTTAGTTGTAATGAAGAATAAGGATATTCATCAATGAATTGAAATAAGGCAAGAGAAGGAATACCTACATTGGTAGGAAGAACAACTTCTTTTCCATAAACAAGATTGAATGGAGAAGTGCTAATAGAAGCTTTTTGAGTTATTTGGTCTACCCAAAGAGCAAAGATTAATGAATTATGACAATTTTGTTGGTTTTGATCAATAGTTCGTTTGATAATTATAATAATATTTTTGTTCGTGGATTGTGCTAAACCATTTCCTTGCGGGTAATAATTTGCAAAATACTTAAGTTTAAAACATTTTTTAATTGCAAATTCTATCATGGAAGTTCCTGAGAAATAAGATGCATTATCGAACATTAAAGCAGTAGGTAAACCAAACCTAGTTATGATATATTGGTCAATGAAATCAATGATACTCTCAGAGTTGGCTACCTTCAATGGAATTTCTTCCACCCATTTAGTGAAATAATCTGTAGCTATGAGAATATATATGTGTTTTTTGGAAGAGTTTGGAACGATCTCACAATTTATATCTAGTCCCCATTGTTCAAATGGTTGTTTGATATTAAATGGATGTAATGGGAAGATTGGTTTCCTTTGTCTTCCATATGCACTTTGACACACTTTGAATTTTCTTGCATATTCATGAGAATTTTTTAAAAGTGTAGGCCAATAGTAACCTGCATGCATGATTTTGTATTTCCTCCAAAATTTCCTCCAGCTGGTCCATCATGGAGTTCCTGCAAGACTTTCTCTGCTTCAGATTTTTCTAAGCATCTTAATAGTACAGAATCAAAATTTCTCCTAAACAATACATGTTTGATTAATTCATATTGGTTGGCCTTTAATCTTAAATCAAATTTCGTTTTATAACTGAGTTAGGTTGGGTCATATCCATTTTTTCAAATAAAATATGAGATCAGTGTATTGAGATTGCACATCATCGAGGCTTGCCTCTGATATTTTCACATTTTTACCTGAATCTTCTTCTGATGATAAACGTGATGCTCTTGTTAGTATTCTGCAAAAACCTTGACCTCTAACAATTTTAGAGGGTCTAATTTCTACATCATATTATTGTAAAGCGTTAACCCAGTTAGCCCTTTTCTCTCCTAATTATCTTTGCAGTAATAGTTGTCTCACTGCAGAGAATGGAACTATTATTTTGGTGTGAGTTTTTAAGATAAAAGGTGTGAAATGCTTTATAGCCTTAAAGACAGAAAATGCTTGCTTCTCAGCAGATGAATAATGTAGTTCTGCACCTTGAAAATTGGAACTGGAAAATGATATTGGTGCTTCAATTTGTTGGTCATTAAGTTGTGTTAAAACAACGACGTATGATGTATCTGATGAAAAATTATATAAAGTAAAAGGATTAATAAAATTGGGGGTAGTCAGGAATGGAGCATTGACAATGGATTGTTTGATCAAATTAAATGCTTCTCTTTCGTTATTTCCCCATTTAAATACTGATTTTTTCTTAATCATGTTTTGTAATGGTAAAATTATTTGTGAAAACTCAAGGACAAATCTTTTTAAAAAATTACTTTGTCCAAGAAACGACAATAGAGGTTTCATGTTATGAGGAAAATGAATTCTTTTAATCTCTTCAATTCTTTTAGGATAAATATAGATACCTTTATTTGACACAATGAATCCTAAAAATTTTCCTTCATCTAAAGAAAAAAATGATTTCTTTGGTTTTAATGAGATCCCATACCTTTTACATCGCTCAAAGACTTGCTTTAGGTATTTCACATGATTGGTTACTTGTTTAGAAAAGGCTGTGATGTCATATAAATAAAAAACCATTGATTTATTGATAAGCCCCCTAAAATTTATGTCCATAGCTCTCTCAAAAGTGCCACCTACATTAATCAATCCAAATGGCATCTTTTGATAGGCGTAATTTCCCCACTTAGTCCTAAATGTAGTTTTCAATATTTCATCTGTATGTACGAGAATTTGGTTATATCCCAAGAATCCATATAGAAAGTACATAAGTTCAGAACCAACTACTATTTGCAGTACTTGTTCCATGGTTGGTAATGGAAATTTGTCCTTTTGACATGCTTTTAAATTCCTAAAATCAATACAAATTCTAATATCACCATTTTTCTTCCTAACGTGAACCAAATTTGAAACCCATTTAGAATGTCTAATTGGAAAGATGATCTTTTCTTTGAGGAGTTTGTTCAATTCTGTTTTGATATGATTTTCAAGATTCAGGTGAATCTTCCTCAATTTTTGCTCTATAAGTTTCTCGTCTGAAATCATAGGAATTGTGTGTTGAATCATAGAAGTATCATATGTTTTGAGATCAGTGTAATCCCAAGAAAAATTACTTTTGTACATTCTAAACAACTTTATAAATGATAATCTTCCGTTGCAAGATAGACCAAGACCTAGATTGACATTTTGAGGTTTATCGTAAGTTCCTATATTTACTAACTCAAATATTAAGGTAGAATTTGAGTTTTTGAGTTAGTAACTCTTTTAAACCTGTCTTTCAGATCATATAGGTCTTCTAACTTGAAAAATGACTTAGGAATTGGATTTTCATCTTGTTCTTCCTTAGTCTGAATGTCATGTTCGTTTTCATCCAAAATTTGACTATCATAAGATCGCTCAGCTGTTAATAAATATATGATATCTAAATCATTATTGAGTACTCTCCAATTGGTAATATTGTCAGGAATAGATGGTCTAAAAATTAATTCGATGGAAAATCTATCGGCACTAAACTCTTGAGATGGAATTAACTTTGATGCTACATTAGCCAGTAGATCTGCACTAGCTTTCTGCATTCTAGGCATGGAAGAAATATATAAGGCTGAGAAATGAATGGTCAATTCTTGGACTAATGATTGGTAATGCTTTAAATGTCTAGAATTACAATGAATGGTATTTCTTCATGTCTAACAATGATTTCCAAATCTCCTAGGACTTTCAGATATTTGATCTTAAGATCAATAGATTTGTATAAACCTTTGACTAATGCTTTGTATTCAGCTATATTGTTCGTGCAATTGAATTCAAGTCTACAGGCTAAGATGGATTTTCCTCCTTCTAGGCTTATTAAAATACAGCCGGAGCTTGCACCATCTTCATATTTAGAACCATCAAAATAAAGAGTCCAAAATAAAGAATTAACTACTGGTTTATCTACAAAAATTTTACATTTCGAAATGTCTGTCTAGGAAAAATTCTTGATCTGTGAAATAACTGCATTATCGAAAAAGGGTGATGATTGAGCATTAAAATTTCCAAAAAATGATTTTGCCAAGTAATTTCCAATAATTTATTATTGAATGCTACTAGCTTGTTTATTCCTTCAAGATCGGTGACTGTATGTTTCATGAAATTTTCATAGTCTACCCAGATTTGATTTGGATTTCCATTGTATGGTAGCCACATATGTGGCCAGTCTGTTGCAAAATATCCATGAAGATTTTTAGACCAGTCTCTGCTTAATACTAAACCATAAAACTCAGAAATATTAGCCACCAATATATTGATTATTTGAGAAACCTTGGGATTTGATGAAAATCTCATAGAAACAAAATTTATTTCTCCCACAACCTATACTCTAGTTCTATCAAGTTGTACTATATGAACAGGAGAACTCTAAGGAGTTATGTTCAATTTAGCACAGACTGATTTTCGAATTATATTAGAGGAAGGCCCTGAGTCTATTAAAAAATTATGGACATTTTCATTATCGATCTGAAAGGTTAAGAGAAATGGAGGAGCATGAGAGATGGATTGATCACCTATCATAATTAAATATGTAGCATCTATTTTAGTTGAAGGAGAATGTGACTTACCCATTTCATTAGTGGCTTTCACTACTACTGGAGCAGGTAAGGCTGAATCAGGAACTGCATTCAAGTCTCTAAGTAAGATCTTATGTTGCTGCTTTAATTTAGTAAGCTAATGAATTGAAATGTTGGCCCTGGTTTCTTCATATCTTCAACTACATTATACTCAATAGAGTCTGATACTACCATTTTTTTTGACGTAGGTGGAGTGTCTAAAGTAACAGAACTTGTTTGTGTATCCTTTGAATTAGAATTTTTACTTGTTTTATCCTTTGCAGATGTTGAATTATTCTGTTGTTGATTTGGTTGCGTTGCTTCAGTAGTCTTTTTTCTTCTTGTACTCATAGGTAAAGCTTCTTGTTTCTCTTCATTTGGTAGGATGAAATCCCACATTCCATTTAGTTCAATGTCTTCTTCTTCTTCATTTTCTTCTTCCTCTATATCTTGATAAGACTTAGCGTTAGATATGATATTCGGTGATTGAGTATTAGAGGACTAATTTTTCTTGAGGTATCTGAAAGTTTTTTTGAGCTAAAACTTTCAGCGACTTGTTTCTTGATATCTGTCATCTCCTTTTTCATAGTCTTTAAAACTTTTTGAATACCTTCTACATCGAAAGGGTCTTTAGATGGCTTCATTTTAGAATCATATTTGAAGGATATCGTCTTTGATTTTATGTCTTCTTGAGAATTATTCTTCTCAAGAGCGGTTATGCGTTTCTCTACAGATAGAGATTCCTTCATGTTTTCTTCAAGTGTCGGTAGTTTTTCTCTATCAACAAAAATGGCTAAATTGGATGGAAGAGATGAAATATACCACTCAATTTGAACTTCTGCGTGAGGAAATGATGTAGTGGGAATTTTATTTATAAATTTATTAAATCTTGAATCAAAATATTTTATTTTCTCCCCCAATTTAGCTTTTAGATTTGATAAATCATTGATGAGCGTAGCAGTGGTCCTGTCATCCCAAAACTTAGCTAGAAATTGTTCTTCGAACATATTCCAGCTAGTTATAGAGCTTGGAGGTAGTGAAAAATACCAGGATCCTGCAAATCCTGTGAGATTGTATGGAAATAATCTTACAATTCTATCCTCTTCAACTACTCCATTTAAATTGATGGCTAGCATACAATTATGAATGTGTTCTTCTGCCGAAAACCCATCATCATGGTTAAACTTAGGTAACCATATTTCAGGTGATTTTGGTAGAGCATGAAGAGGAGTGGGCATATTTACAGCCCCTGGATTGTTCCATGGGTGTACATTTGGTGGAGGTACTTGGCCTGCCATTAGACTTTGGGTGGATGTGACGGATTGAGTTTGAGTTGAAGAAGAGGCAGCCTAAGTGCTAGAACTAGTTGAAGGGATAGTAGTCTGAGAACTAAAACTAGTTAAAGTAACACTGATTGTTGGTGTGGAAGTGGTGGAAATGAGTGGAGGTAATGAAGGTGAATGAGATAAGATCTCATTGGCGATTAACTCTGATTGAGTCCTCTTTATTCTCTTTTGAGTACTATCGATGGGAAATTCAAAAGGAAGGATTCCTGTCTTTTTACTTTCTGATCGAGTTAATATTCTTCGAGGTTGAAAAGAAGACAAAATACTAATCTCCGATGTTTCAGAAGGTTCAGTATTTTTAGCATAAATGGATACTCTCTCTAAATTTTCTATCAAAGACTGAACTTCATGGGAATTTTGCTAAAACTCGGGAGACATTATGGGTTGAGTATCACTAGGAGATTTAGGAGAAGGATGATCAACTTCAGATTTTAAAGATGGAGATCTAGATAATTTTCTAGAAGTTGATGGGGATCTAGAGGGAGAGAGACTGTTAAATTGACCTTTAGATTGATCAGAATTTCTTGCCATTCACAAGGCCCTCCTTCTAGCACCAAAATGTTGAGGCCTTGGAATTCTCTGCCACAACATGGGGGAAAACCACCCGGTCTGGACCTTAAAGTAGCTCCTTTTCTGTTTGGTGTGGTGGCTCCGACTGGGGATAGTCGGACCAGTTTACCAATAAAGATGATTTTGCGGTGTGTTTTGATTATACAACATGCAATGGGAAATTATTCTAATATATCACATGCATCTATCTAAAACTATCTATTCTACTATAAACCCGAGGTGTTTCTTCCTTTATGCGATCTAAAGATATATCCTTCAAATATTAGTAATGTAGATTATTTAATAGTTGAAAGATATGAAAATTATGTAAGATTATTCTTCTAACAAAATAGTTTTATTAGAATCATTGTGAAAAGTGTATAGCATTTATATATATGATTATATCCCTAATAAGAAATCACAAACAAATATTAGTACAGAAGTGAATTTAACATTCATCTATAATGACGTTTCAAATATATAATGCAATAAAAAGATGACTGTCAATCTAGAAATTAAAACTTAATACAAGTGAGTATAAGTACCATATGTACGAAGTTATACTCATGTAAACTACTTTAAAGCAATTTAAAGAGTACAATAGTGCAACATCAGTTAAACAACTTCAAATGTCAAAAGATAACAGATTGTGTTCCTTTGAGAATGTTTTTGACAAATTTCTAGACCCTTCTCTAAATGAATGAGAGGGGTTTAAATATTAAACTAACTATGTTTTAAAAATAGATTATTACATAAAAATAGAGGCAGTTTCAAACAACCATCCTCGTAAGACAAACTTTAACTACAATCTAGGAAAATAAAGTAACAATATGACTATGAACTTTGATCTTTCATTTGGATTTGATCCCGAAGTCGACAAATATCTAGCATGGATTTGAGCTAAGCTGGCTGTGAAAGCCTTGATCTGACCTGTCCCTTGAATACCACATTTCAGAGTGCTGGCTGCAATCTTTTTGTCAAATCCATTAAATATTACAGGGTCTAGTACTGATGATAAGGTTTGATAAGAAAATTTCAATAATTTTCTTGATCAAACTTATTTAATTTTTGAATGGCTTCATCCTGCATTTCTTCCTTTTTTTTCCACTATTTTTCTAGATGTTTGAATTCTGAGAGCACTTCAAACGTGCACTCTTTGATAAGTTTTGATTTCAAAAGTTGTTCACATACAGATTCAGTAATATCCTTTGTCAAACTTGATGCTTCCATTGTTGCTTCCTCTACTTTCTTTATCTGTGTTTTCCAATCCTTAAATAATATCTCCTTGTGGAATTTATCTACCTGACGTAGATCAGCTTCCTTGTCTAAGTTTGATGCTTGCCATTAAATGTGTTCATTGATTTTCTTTTCGACCTTCTCACATTCAATTTTCTGGATATATACTTGTTGGATCAGTATTTAACTTGAGTCATAATAAGAGCTAGTGATAGAAGCTTGTTGGAAAAATACTTCTTGTTGTTTCTTTAACTTAGTATTCACATCCAATGCTTCTTTTATGATTTTCTCTAGCTATGGCTGGCTTTGTAATATGTTCATTTCTGCTTCCAGTCATGTTTTATTCTCAGTGAGTTGTACTTGATGCTGCAAATTAAGACTTTCAAAATCCTTTTCAAATTGGGACATCTTTAATTCCATTTTCTCGCTGGAGTTAGAATTTTCTTGATATAACAGTCTCTCTAATTCTTGTATTCTATATTCTCTCTGCTTTAGTAACATTTTAACCTGAGTGGCTTTATCAATAGTGGTAGTAGCATATGCCCCTGCAAAATGTGATAGTTTGGTTAAGTGTTCAATAGGATCAACTAGAGGATCCTTTCATAAAAAATCAATAGATTCATTTGTAATGTTTAAGAATGTATCATCAATTCTTCTCCATTTTATTCTCTTGACTATAGCCTTATAACTAGGATTGTAGAAGACATCCAACGAAGGGATTTCCTCAACTTGTAACACTATCTATTATGTAGGATAATCCGAAATGATCTCTCGATCATGAGTTTCAGGAAATTGTAGTGGAGTAATAGTTTCCACTAACTTCTGAGAATGTTTTGGCATCTGAAAACTGATAGCTTGATTAGTATTGGGATTTCTTTTAGGAGTTTTTATTGATTTAGAAAACTCATCCCATTCACTCTTCAAATCCTTTGGTTGAGACTTTTCTGACTGATCAAGAATATCTTGACTGTGCTGAACTTATTGGGAAGATCACTTTGTTCCATTACTTCCTCTTTTTTCCTACAAATCAATCCCTTGGATTACTTGATCAATTATCTTTTCTGGGTTATCCTTTCTTTTTTTGGATTCAATTTCAGAATGATCCGAATTCTGAGATTGATGTTCTGATTTCCCTGACTCATCTTCAGATGTGTCTTGCACTTCATTATCCAAGCTAATACTTGGAGTAGGTTTTTTGACATCTTCAATAGTCAATAAATCGAGAGGAATATTTTCCAATCTCTTGCTTCTATATGCTTGGAAGGCTTCCAAGTCATCTTGATTGAGTTGACTGGATTCAAACTTAAGTACATCCTAAAAAATTTCAATACCTTGAAAGAAATCATCAAATATATCTACCTCTTTCACAAAAGGTTTTACTTTGAGCTCTGTTATGTAATTTGTAATCACATCATTAGGATCATATGGCCATTTTGGCATTACTACCAAATTCAATAGATTAGCATTCGAAACTTCCATGTAGGCATGACCAATATCAAAAAGTGCAAAAGTATCGCACTGTAAAGGAGAATTAGGCCAAACAACCTTCTTAGCATCTTTAAGCTATTTATAAATACCATTTACAACAAGCTGGTAGGACATAATAGGACATGAGGAGAAGCATAACTACCAAAAACTCTGACATAAGTGAAACTTTCCTCTACAAACCATCTAGCAACTGGAAAAATGTTTGTACTAGCCTCTTTAGAAACCCTAGGGGCTTTCTCATTGAATATAATATGGTACATAGGCAACATGACTCTATGGAAAATTTTGTAAAAATGCAGATGGAAGTCTGATTCCCAAAGGGCTCTATGGTAAATGTGAATTGGAGTAGGATCTTGGGTCGTCCATTTCCATCCCATAGTAGGAAAAATAGAAGAAAACCAAATTGTGTCCATGACATAGGCACTCATGTAAAAGGGGGGTATTTCTCTAGATGAAACACTTCTTTTACTCCAATACTCCATGATTTTTCTGGCTAAATTATCAGATATGATATTTTTCCAATTCAGAATTAAGGAATTGATGATTGCATCAATTAATGGGACCTAATCTTCAAAAAACCTAGTGGTATAAGGTTTTAAAAATAATATATAAAACATACCAACAGCATAGGAATTTGTGCTATTGGGTACGTATCGAGTTTATCTCGTTTAAGCTTGCCTTGGTCTTCCTTCCATTCCTTTATGACTTTCATCAGGTCTGGATGTTTTACTCTAAAGTTTTGAAGAAAAGCTTTGTCATAGTTATGATGTGGGATAGGTAAGTGGTACATTGTCCTCAAATCTTCGGCCCTAAACGAACTAATATCCTTTCCCCTTGAACCCTTGAATTTTCTATCTTCTATGTCCATGTGGTCAATTACCAACTTAACCATATTTGTATAGGGGAGAATATTTGGCCTTGCTGCTACCTTATGGATGAATGAAAATGCAACGTCGAAATAGGTTGGGTCTGAAGGAACTAATGCACCTGCTTTAGCAACTCTGACTATTACCCTTGGCTTTTTGTCTTTGAAAAAATTATACATTTCCTCCCACAAAGAACTTCTGCATTCCTTGTTGCAGGTGATGTTTGAGAATAGGGGAGACATATCCAAGTCTTCGGTAGATGATGCTTGGGCAATTCCTTTGCCTTTCTTGCTCATCTCTATTTTCCTTGCTCTGTTAGGTGGTTTCTTGATTTCAAGTGAACAAAGAAAATATTAAAAATATAGAGAACAGGGAGGCGGGCAGAATTAAATCTAGCATTCAATCACTTCAAAATATGCTCGAAGTAGATATGAATCTATCAAAACCTTAGTTCTACTGAATGTTATTAATCACCAATAATATTTTTAAATCAAATCTCTTACACCTTCACGTGAAATTTCCATCGATCAATTTAAGACGTTGGATCTCATATTCAGTTTGATTTGGCATGAGTCATTTCGCATGTGTTATCACTTATAAGTTTGTGAAACATTACTTGACATGGTCATTCAAGTTCATTATCAAAGATCTTAAGATGGTATAGGAAATCTTCATTTTTTTATATTTAACCTATCCTAAGGTTCAAGAACACCTTCATTTCATCTCAATCCACCTCCATTCAGGTCATGTCATGTCACATCAATCATCATTTGCTGTCATATTTCGTTTCCCAAGCACTTAAATTTGAAAAAGGACACTTTAGTCACTTTTTCCTTTTTTGTAGCATTTTACACTATAAAATAGTAGTTTTCGCTACGAAACTTCCTAATAGTTTCGTAGCAAAACTGTGAGAAAATGAACTAGCCACGCTACGAAAAATAGTTTTTATGTATGTCTTGTCAAATCTGGTGCAAGGTGTCAGTTCATGATTAGAGGAGATAGGGTGGATGTCATTTGAGTTAGTTATTGTTATTTCAAAGGTACAAGGTCATGCCTGAGGTCATAATTACCATTTTTAGCATGCATGAGTCATGATTAGGGCATGAGTTGTCATCGAAACCATAAAAAATACCCAATTGAGTCATTTTTTCATTCTCTGCTTTATCCTTGCATGTTATTGAGTTTCTGGAGAGCTGCTTCATAGAGCCAAGCTGGTTGCTGGCATTTTCAAAAGTTGTAGGTGTCACTAATCAAGCGAGGCCAAGAAGATATAAATTCACCATGGCTGCAAGAAAGAAGTCTAAAAAAGGTGGTCACTATATTAGGTATTAGCCCATGGACATGAATTTGTTAAATGAAGACCCAACTTCCTTGGAAGTGTTCAGAAGAATAGGTTACTTGCAATTCTATCAAATATTGCAAGGGTGCCATTTGTAGGTTTCAAAAGAGTTTGCCAAACGTTTTACTGGATCAGCTACAAAGGTGGGAATGTTAAATCTCATAGTAACACCAGACATTATTTCAACAGCAACAGGAATCCCTAGATGAGGGTAACAATGGTTTAAAGGCATCAAGTTCACCATGCAGGACTGCAAAGAATTCATCAAGCCAGAGCATAGTGAAATTTATCTCACAAATCATATCCCAAGGAGCTACACGAAGGACAAGTACTCAAAGCTATTGATGATCATTCACAAGTACTTCACATGTGAAGGGAGGTTTCCCATGGTCTACTCCTACCACCTTAGGCTTCTGCTAAATTTTGTGGGTAAGAGGTATCTTGACTTGCCCTTTTACTTATACAAAAGTTTAGGTAAAATATCAGATAAGGTTCATGTTAAAACAGAAGGAAATGAAACCTCTCTATTTCATCATGGTTTGATTAAGTTGTTGGTGTTAGAGGAGTTGAAGAGATTGGGTAGACACTGGACATCCTTTCTGTTCATCAGTGGTTTTGAAGTAGATGTTGTCACTCCTAAAAGAGTTCCCAAACCTAGATATGTTTCATCACCTACAGTGGCAGAGCAAGTTGAACCAGTGAGCATAGGGGCAGAGCCTTTGCAGACCCAAAGATACACATGTAAAATAGAAGCCAATAGTTAGCAAACATGGCAGCAAGAGAGTTACAAGGATCCAAACAGTGGTTAAGGGTAACTTAAATGACATATTGCATGCCATTGATATTGAAGAAACTCCCATTGTCCAAGCTGAATACATAGATGAGGGAGGAAGGAAGCTTAAGAAAGGAAAAACAACTAAGAAGTTAGAATTTGCAGGTGATGATGTTGGTTTCATGTTTCAAGCTGGAAAACCAATTACAAAACATGCAAGAAAGGTCTTAGAAAACAACAAAGAGGCTCATAAGGTTAGTGAAACTACTCAGCCACCACCAAGCATCATAGACCTCTCCTCACCTGCAAAAGAAGAATTAGTCATCAAACAAAAGAAGGGTAAAGAGAAAATTACCAAAAAAATAGAAGTTGAAACCCTTAAGGAACAATTAAAAGAGGAAGGTGAAGAGATATCAGTCTTGAGGAAAGAGGAAAAGAAGCATAGAGCTGAAAGAGTGCAGTTTGAACAAATGATTA
The DNA here is from genome assembly GCA_034641835.2 of Pinus albicaulis. Taxonomy (NCBI): domain Eukaryota; kingdom Viridiplantae; phylum Streptophyta; class Pinopsida; order Pinales; family Pinaceae; genus Pinus; species Pinus albicaulis. Next base: position 1,745,258,368 of record CM076580.1, read on the forward strand.
AGATTTGGGAGGATCAAGTCAGAAGTGTCTCAAAGAACTTGGAAAACACAGAAAAACTGATAAAGTGGACTCAGCCACTAAGAAGAGAGGTAAATAAAATTAAAAAGGTAAACCTGCACTTACAATCCAAGAATAGGACACTGAAGGACCAAGTCAAATACCTTCAAGAACAATTGGAACAGATTCATGAAGAGCTGGAAAAGAAAGGTTTAAATATGACTGTGGTTGAGGAGCCCATAGCTCAATTGATCATAAATCAAGTTTTTGTAGCTGGAGGTTAGTTTTTAGAGACAAAATTGAAATCGGCAATTTCTGGGTTTTTACACAGTTTCGTAGCATTCTCTAGGCTTAAAGCCAAGAAAACGCTACAAAAAAACCTGTAGCATACTTTTTGTTTCTAATGTCACTTTTTGCAGTTTTCAAGGAGGGATATTGATGGTGGTGATATTTCATGACTTGATTGACATCATGGAATAGCAAAGGAGCGAAGTTATTGGGTGAAAAAACCACTTTTTCAACTCTACCAAAACTCGCTACGATTTGTCATGTTTTCGTAGCAAGCAATTGTTAAAGGTTTTGGAGAATATTAATGAAATTTGGGATAGCTGGACTCCTCCAACATTTCAAGGGAGATTATCATAAAATACTTATGACTCGAAGGAAGTGCTATCAAGACAGGTCATCAACCAAAGCAAATTTGAAGATAAGGGTCATGCATTTCTAAAAAGTAGGGTTATGCTTCACAAGTCTAGGAGGGTTTTAAATATGTAAAGTGGTAATGAACTCTATCATGTGTTTTTCGAGCATGTGATGCTTATCTTGTAACCATCATGTAACTGTTTCATAGGATAAGGTGGAGCTATGTAATAAATAGGAGTTAGAGTCATATTAGGAGATGTTTTCTTTAAGATGTAGTTGTCAGTTTTTTGTTAGAAGTTATGATTTTCAATTATGAAAGGTGTCATAGGTGAATTCGATGATCTAGCCACCAAGAAAATCATGCTTGTTGTAAAGAATGTCTATTTAAAGACAAAGCTTCAAATTAGAAAAGGGTTGGAGATTTTTTGCACTAAACTATTGCTTTTATGTATTTGACTTATATCAATAATATAGAGTGACTTTATTCTTGGCAGACCTGAGATTCTCATGAGGTTTTTAATGTATAATTGATATATATATTTATGTTTACCACTTGCAATAGATTTCATCTCTATTACTCAGAATTCATAATTTTATGCTTTGACTTCCTTTAGTGATGAAATGATTGTGTTTTCCTATGTTTTATGTGTGAGTTGCCTCTGTTAAAGACCTTTATCTACCTCAACTTCCATGTCAAGAAACCTTACCACTAAAACTATTGATTGTTGATTCCATAAGCCCAATGGTAGCAATCCTGCATTCTTTTCAACCTACAAACATTAAAAAAAATTTACATTTCCCATAGATTTAGCCATCTAGTACTATCATTATTCAATATCATAAAACACCATTGAGATAGCCCTCTAAAACCGAATAAACTAAGCTTTAGTTAGAAGTGGTATGAAATAGTTACACTGAGTTGTTTGATAAGCAGCCAATCAAGTACAATTTTTTGATAACAGCATGCTTGAGAAATTAACTACCATTCATCGCATATCACAACTAATAACTATTTCCATTTGTGATGTTACCCGTAAATCCCGTGAAATGCGATCTGCGCAAATCGCACATCACAACTTTTATGTGGTAAATGAGTTTTCTTTTAGTTATGTCCTGCAAAATGCGAAATGTGCTTTTAAGACATCATGCTGCTGCGTTTTTTCGGGCCTTGGAGTTTATCTTTATTTCTTTATTGGCTCGTCGGGTCCGTTTAATCGAAACTTTCACCGAATTTCTTATAAGTTTGATCATTTTAATGAGGCACAATGCGATTTTGGTTTATAACGGTGTTTAAATCATTTGAAATAAGACTTTGATATGACTTTGGAAAGGCTCTAGCGCATATCGTAGCTTGCATGACTTAGTGGATTTTAAGTCATTTTAAGCTTGTAAGTTATGTGAATTGCGATGCGCACTAAGGAAGGAAAGCGGAAAAGTAAAAGAAACTTTATTTCCTAAATTTTTTTTACTTAAGCTATAAAATAAATAAAATAAAATTCCTAATTATTTTTAAAAGTGTCCCCATTTAGTAAAAATAAATGGGGGTTGTTGTATAGCACAACAGGACTATACTATAGATACTGGTGTGCACTTCATCTTTGAGCACATTTTGACCAGGTTTGGATGCCCGAAGGTTTTAATGGGTGATATAGGTACGCACTTTGTTAATGAAACAATTGAAGCTTTGACAGAGGAATTCTAGATCCATCACAAGAAGAGTGCTCGTTATCACCCACAAGAAAATGGTGTAGTAGAAGCTTTCAACAAGATCTTGGAGAATGCGCATACAAAAATTTGTAATGCCTACCGAGATTATTGGGACGTGTGTATCCCTTTTGTGTTATGGGCTTATAGAACAACATGCAACAAGTTGACGGGAAAAACACCTTTCAGGATGGTCTTTGGGCAGGAAGACATCATGCCAATGGAATATATTGTTCCAAGCTTGCGCATCGCAACTTTCACAAATATGGTTGAGCCTGAAATTATGGAGGAACGATTGGCACAATTTTTTGCCTTAGAAGAAGATCAGTTCATTGCTAAATTCGATCAGCAAGTGCAGAAGACGCGTGAAAAAGCCTGGCATGATAGGCACATCAAGAAGAAGGTGTTCAAGGAGGAAGACTTGGTCTTTCTATATGATAGTTAGTTTGCACGCCACCTAGAGAAGTTCAGGAAGCACTAGTTGATGGCATATATTGTGAAGGAAATCACTGATGGTGATGCAGTGTGCTTAGTTACGCTGCGCGAAGAGAACCTCCCCAGGTACTTCACTGGAAGTCGTCTGAGGCCATATAGAGACAAACCGGTGCTGACCAAATGACTATATGGCCGAAGCATAAAAATCAAAGGGTCTACAAGCAGCATAAAAGGGAGGGCACAGGAAGGTGCGACAAAATCCCAAGGGTGCCACGCAGGAAAGAAAACTAGCTGTTGGAATAATGAAACTAATGGAAAAAGTTAAATTACCATTGGATGGAGCGGATTTCTCACATTTAATGAGGAGATCTTGGAGGATTTTTACCATTTTCTTGAAGTTAAGTGGAAATTAATGATAATCCAACCATTTTTACCATTGGTGGTGTTATCACTCAGAAAAAATGAAACATCATTTGACAAAGTCTTAGAGGTTCATGTTTCAAAGGTAGGGTCATAGAATTCATTTTTCATTACTTGGTCAAGGAAAATTTTTAATTTTTCTTATTTAGCCTATCCTAAGGTCTAAACCCACCCTCATTCAAATCTTTTCACGTCACATCAGTCATTATTTTCTGACATTTTTCATTTCCCAAGTTTATAACACCGAAAAAGTCATTTTAGCCAAGAATCCACACTTTCGTAGCAAAATGCACAGAGAAAAAGCACTTTTCGCTACAAAACTGCTAATACTTTCATAGCGAAAATGCCCAAAAATACACTAGGTATGCTACGAAAGTAAGGATTCCTATCTGTCTTGTCAAAACAGCTGCTAGGTGTCAATAAATGATTGAAAGGGATAAGGTAGATTCCATTCGATTCAGTTAGGGTTAAGATCAAGGTACAATGGTCATGGCTGAACTCATCATCACCATTTTAAGCATGTATGAGTCATCATTATGCTATTAGTAGTCATCGAACTTCAAAATATTTCAAAATTGAGTCATTTTTCATTCTCCATTCCCTCTTTGTGTGTTATTGAGCTCTGGAGAATTATTTCACTGAGCCCAAGCTGTGGCTAGTATTTTCAAAGGTTTTCAGGTATGACTAATCAATCGAGGTAGAGAAGACATTAAAGCACCATGGCTATAAAGAGATAGACCAAAAAAGCTGGCCATTGTCTTAGATATGAGCCATCAGACATGAACCTGATAAATGAAGACCCAACAACTGTATAAGTTTTCAGAAGAACAGGGTATTTACAATTTTGTCAATGATTGCAAGGATGCCACGTACAGGTTTCTAAATAATTTTCCCTAAATTTCAATGGAACATCTACAAAAGTGGGAAAGTTGAACCTCACCATAACACCAGAGACCATTGCAGCAGCAACAGGGATTCCAAGAGGACAAGAGAGATGGTTCAAAGATTTCAAATTCAACATGGAGGAATGTAAATAATTTATCAAGGAAGAAAATAGTGTGGTTGACCTTAAAAATTCCATTCCAAGGAGCTGCAAGAAAGATAATTTCTCAAAGCTACTGCTTATCGTTAAGAAATATTTCACTTGTGAAGGGAGATATCATAATGTTTATTCTTACCACTTCAAGCTTCTTCTACATTTTGTTGGTAATATATCTCTTGATTTATATTTTTATTTACACAGAAGCTTAGAAAAAATGATAGATAAAGTTCAAGCTAAATCTGAAGGAAGTGAAACCTCACTTTTTCATCATGGTTTAATAAAATTGTTGGTTTTATATGAGTTACAAAGACTAGGCAGAGACTAGTCTTCTTTTCTATTTGTTAGTGGTTTTGAAATGGATACCACTACCCCTAAAATAACTCCTAAACCTAAACGTGTACCATCACCTTTAGCGGCAGAAAAAAGTGAACTAGTAAAGGCAGATAAAATTGAACCAGTAATGATGGAAACAGAGCAGTTGCATAAATTTGATACACCTACTATTTCACCTTCAAAACAAAAGTCAAAAATGAGCAAACTTGTAAAAAAAGAGCCAATTGTGAGTAAAAAAAGGCAGAAAAAGGATTACAAGGAGCCAAACAGTGACTGAAGGAAATTTAGAAGACATATTACATGCTATTGATATTGAAGAGACTCCTATAGTCCATGCTGAGGATATAGATGAGGGTGGAAAGAAGATCAAGAAAGCTAAATCAGCAAAGAAGTTAGAGTTTGAAGGTGAGGATGCGGGTTTTATGTTTCAGGCTAGGAAACCCATGACAAGACATGCTAGAAAATTTTTGGAAAGAAGTAAATAAGTTCATCCAGCCACTGACACTATCCAGCCACCACAAAGAATTATTTACCTTTCATCACTGTAGAAGAAGATCCAGTCAACAAGAAAAATAAAGGAAAGGAGAAAGTCATTGAAAAAACGGAGTTTGAAGTCCTCGAGGAACATTTGAGGTTAGCTAATCATGAAATAGCAGTCTTGAAGAAGAAGGAAAGGAAACATAATGTTTAGAAGGTGCATTTTGAGAAGATGAAAGAGGTTTGGGAAGAGAAAATTGACAGTGTATCAAAGACCTTAGATAACACACAGCAATTAATCAAATGGACTATGCCTGTGAGGAAAGAGGTGAAGCATGTCAGAAGAGTGAACCTGCACTTGAAATATAGTAACATAAATCTGGAAAACCAAGTTAAATACCTCCAAGATCAGTTCGAATTGATCCATGACGAGTTGGAGAAGAAAGGTCTAAAGATGACTGTAGTTGAGGAATCCATAGCTCAACTCATCATCAATGAAGAAGAAACACCTCAAGGCTCTTAGGTTGAGTTGGTTTATGTTTTGAGAGTTCAATGGAATGTTGAAAATAAAATTTGTACAGCTGGAAGGTACATTTTTGAAACAAGGCAAAAATCTGGAAATTGCACAAGTTTTCCACAGTTTCGTAGCATTTCCTAGGCTTGAAGCTAGGAAAACGCTACGAAAATTTCTGTAGCTTTAATTTTGCTTCTAAAATAACTTTTGGTAGCTTTCAAGGAGAGGAAATGGTAGGGATGATGTATCAATTTATGGTGAACACCATGCAAGAGCAAAGAAGCATAAATTTTAATTGCAAAGGTCATTTTTTGGACGTTACGAAAGCATGCTACGAAATTTCCATGCTTTCGTAGCGAGTTGTTTTGAAGGTTTCTTAGCAGGTTTATGATCATTTATGGACAGGTGGACACTTTCAACAGGTCAAGGGACTTTGCTAGAAATTTTCCATGACTTGAAGACCGTGAAAGGGAGACATCTTATTAGTTGAAGACTTCATTGAAGATAGGGCCCTGTTTTCCTAAAAAATAGGGTTTGTTTCCAGATTTTGAGGAGGGTATTTAAGATGTCAAGTAGTGATGAGTTCTATCAAAGCCTATTCAAAAATGTGAAGCATTAGTTGGCAGATATGTAACTATTTGAATAGATAAGGTATTTGATGTAATAAGTAGCAGTTTGAGTCCTATTAGGAAAAGGATTGTTTTAGAGTGTAGCTGTCATTTTCTCATTAAAGCACATGTTTTCCTGTTATGAAAGGTTTCATAGGAAAATTTCGATGAATATAGACAAGAGGCAGATCATCTCTCATGTAACAAATTCTATTAAAGGGAAAACATTCAAAATGGTAAAGGGTTGGATTTTTTTTGCACTACTGCAGCTTTATGTAATTTGACTGATATCAATAATACAGGGGAATTTTTCCTGACAAACCTGAGATTCTCATGGAGTTTTTAGTGCTTTTTTTATCTATATTTTTATGTGTACCAATTTCAATGGATTTCATATTTATTACTCAGAATTCATATGTGTATGCTCTGACTTCCTTTATTGATGAAATGGCTGTGTTGTTTTATGTTCCATGTGTGATTTACCTTCGCTAAAAACTCTTACCTGCCTTAGCTTCCATGTCAAGAGATCTTACCACTGAAACTACTGATTTTTTGACTCCATAAGTCCAATGGTTACAGGCTTGTGCTCTTTTCAACCTACACACATCACAATCAAGTTATTTTCCAAATAGACTTAGCCATCTAGTTTCATGATTATCAAATATCATTAACCCCTTTGAGAGAGCCCTCTCAGACTGAAAAGGCTAAGCTTCAGTTACAAGTTGGTTTGAAACAATTACATGAAGTTGTCTGATTAGCAGCCAATCAAGAGAAATTTTGTGATAATAGGTGGCTAATAAAAAGGCGAGCGTGGGTCTCAATTGGTTCCTTTGTTGTTTGAATAATTGGTGCTTTGTGATTGTCTTTAATTTCTACTATCCTGTTATCTGTGAGTTATGTATGTCTAGCTACAAATCTCCATCTAACTTCAGTAATCCCAATTTCATATTCCGCCCGAGAATGAAAAACACCAACCCTGCGAAAGAGAAATTTGTGCCCCTCACTGCCTCTACAGAGATGGGATCAGATGAGCTCAGAGAAGTAGTCCCGGAGGTAGAATAATTCATGTCCACGTTGACTAAAGAAAAGGGAAAGGGAAATATGTCAAAGTGGGCTACCTCTAAGCCATGCACCTCTTTATGGAATGTAACATCCCCACAACAAGGCACTAAGGATCAATCCCCCATCAAAGATCTGTTGAAGTGATCGATGAGTGAAATACAAGAAGATATGTCTGTTTAACCTATCTCGTGGTAGTCGCCCTATGTCAAGCCGTAGAAGCCCTCTGCGTGCAAGTCGCAAAACGTCGATATTTTTTAGAAATACCTGCAGATGCCCTTGATTCCTCAGGACATTCCGCTAGTTGGCGAAATGTTCGACAATATTCCACAAATAAAGTTTGATGATTATGACTTAGCCAATGAAGCAACGTTCCCTGAGCTTGCACTGGAGAATTACTTAGATCGAGTGCTTTATGATGATGTGCCAAAGGTTGAGCCAATGCCTTGGGTGCATGGGCTGCACAACACGGGATTCCTCGACCTGCTAGGATTCCATACTTTTGAAGGTACCCCATCACCAGCATTTGTGTGCGTCAGCTGCTGGACTTAATCCATGAGGGCTCCCTGTGGATTCGGGGGTGAATGCCGCACTGATCCATTGGATCATCGGCCTGCCCAAGAAGGGGCCCCATCTGATGAAGGGATTCGGGAAGAGCAATGAGTTAAAGGTGGTGACTGATGTAAAGAACAAATTTAAGGTGGGTAGGGACAAGACGAGATTTCTGGTCTAGACCATTGCTGACCCAACGGTGCGCTTGGGCACCTTCGTCCTTGGATGCAAGCTTATGAGGAAGTTTCAATCAAAAACTGTCCATGTGCACTTCATTTCCTTGACATGGAAATGTGAAATGGGAATGCTATATAACTAGTTGCATTTTTTGTGCGAAGAGTTTCTAGAAAATGTACGCAAGGCGCGGGAACTGGGGAAGTGGTTCTGCTACTCGTGGTTGTTGTTGTTAATTGCGCTGGTGGCATGGGAGACCACAGAAAATGTATTCCTCCCTGAGATTGAGCCAGGCATATGCGAGGGGGCGTGCTACGCTAACTTATGGGACTCATCTAACCCTTGGCGAATTGAAGAGAAGAAGATATTTTGGGTACTTTTTGAAGGCACGTTGGCTCAAGACAAACATTCCAGACCCAAATTCTCGCCGGCAGTGCATGATAAGTACAAAAGCGTCACGGAATTCTAGGTGACTATGCACAACGTGTGGATTAAAGCGCACTAGGACTCAACCTGGTACACCTTGCCATATATGGTCGCGGAGGTAGAAGTTGACCAGGTCATGGCGACATGGCCAAATGTATTGAAGATCGGGCTTGGCTCCACCCAGCCCATTACGCCATCCACTTCGGGTAAAGATATAGCTCCCAAAGACACAACAAATCCACGCATGGATATAGGCGCTAAGCAGACCAGTGGAAAATATAATGGGGCCGAAGCAGAGAAGGACTCGGACGCAAAAAAGGACAAGTATCAGGATTTGGGAGGAGACCAAGAGGAGGTGGACCTCGGAGGTCTAGATGGGCTCAATGGGGATGGTGTTGAATATTCATGTGGCACCAAGCGAGGCAAAGAAACATCTAAATGGCCACGCAAGAAGTGGAAAGGGTCCAAGGCAGGAGGAGAGGAAGAGTTTACTCTGATAGAAGAGGACCTCAACAAGATTGCTGACGCTTTTGCTTCAGCATCGGAGGGCCGATGGAACTCTATGGAAACACTGTACAAGGCCGAGGTGGAAGCCATGCAATCAAGCATGCAGGTTTTCCAGTTGAAGACAGATACTTTAAAAGTGAGTGTAGATCAAGCGAGGCCAATGCAAGCGATCCTACCATCCACTTTGATCATCGCGACAATAGAAAGCATAATTTTCCCCTTCCCAGGTGCAACAGTGGCCATGTAACAATCAAAGTTGTGCGTGCAGGTTCAAACCTGCCCTGAGGTCGACATCAACCTTGTGAAGCTGCCAAGTGGGAAGCTACACGCTCTCCACATATTCATATTAGCACAATTGCAGATCAGAGAGGCTCGCACACAGCAACAGCTCACTGAGGTCAAGCAGATTGCAGCAACAAAGACGACAGAGTCTCTCCAGGCTCAAATAGTGTAACAGGCAGTCTTAGCTCAGGGTGCGGAGCTGGAAAGCTTCATTGATAGATTATGTGGCGATATCCCTGAAGTAGCCATCCCAGCCTCCGCCGCACCGCAAGCAAAAATTGAGAGCCTAGTCACAGCGCTATAACATTACATCCTCAAGCATATGAGAGAAAAAAATTATTCAATAGGACTTTGGTGTATCTTTTAAGGGGTTATAATAATAGCATATGAAGACCTGGGATTTAAATTTGGTATATATACAACACTCTTATGACAAAGTAGTTTACACTTCTACTAGTAAGTCCCCATTTGAAGCTTGTTTTGGATATTTGTTTCCTTCACCTTTGGAGATCGCATATGGGTAGTGTTATAACTCCCCAAAATTCCCAAGGCTGAGAGTGGGATTGAAGGAAGGTAACCACTGGCCAGGCTTTAGGTCAGGTTTCTAGCCCTACCAAGACCAGAGAGGGCTCTCTCAATGCCACTTTGCAGTCAATTAAATGACTAAATATTTAATGATATTAGGCTAGCTATGTAAGCTTACTAAATAGGATTTTTGTTTGATGTTTGTGTGTTGGATATGAATTAAAATAAGGAGACTAGGTCTAGGGTTTTAAGATATGATTTCAAGATCAATTTGCATAGAATATGACTGAGGCCAGGTAGGTAGCTTGAAAGCATGTTTAGTTTGTCATTGTGTATAGGATGAAATGATAGAAAATAATAATGAGCATTGAGGTGAATTTATTCATTTGGAAGAACATAGATATATAAATTAAATATTTTTTGACACCTAATCCTAAGGGATTGGGTGAAATTGTATAATAGTGTAAATTAGCAAATAAGGAAGTCTAAGAGACATTGGGAAATGAATCTCAACAATCTCAGCTCCATGTCTAAATTCATGCACACCCTCCATCAAATACATATTCTATTTTTGTGGAGTAACCTCCTGGCCTGACATGGTATTAGAGACAAGTCCATTTTTGGCTTCCTTGCCCTTATAACTCCCTCCTCCATTCTACAAAATTTGCTCTGAAATTTGTGTAGACTGTCACCTCTGTAATTCTACCAAAATTCTGCCAGAATTACTGGTTTGTTGATTTTTTGTTCTTTTTGATGTAGCTGGGCTACTTGTTGATTTGTGCCCAGTTGATTTTTTGTATTATGATCACATGCGCAGTCCCATACCTCACCTCACCTCTCACTCCCCCGTCCCCCTCACCTTCCTCTCGACTCTCCCACACCCTCACCTTCCCTATCCCCCTCATCTCTCTACGCACTCTCATTCTCCTGTCCCCGCTCACCCCCCCTCCCCCCTCATCACTCTCCCCCTCCCGCTCACTCCCCCTCCCCCTCATAGCTCTCCCATCCCCGCTCACTCCTCATCCCCCCTCATTGCTCTCCTGTCCTTGCTCACCCCCCCTCCACCCTCACAGCCCTCTCGTCCCCACTCTCTCCCCCATATCCCATCCCCCTCACCGCATCCTGTCCCCGCTCACCCCCCCTCCCCCCTCACATCCCTCTTGTCCCCACTCTCTCCCCCATCCCTCTTCCCCCTCACCGCAGCCCATCCCCGCTCACTCCTCCTCCCCCCTCACCCTTATCCCCCTCCTGCAGACTCTCCCTCTCCTTCATCCCCCTTATCATAGCCCGTCCTCCGCACCACCACGCTCATTGAGTTCCCCTCCCCACTTTCACCTCCCCCTAACCCACCTCCCCCAAGTCGACCTCCCCTAGGTCCGACCTCCCCCAGGTCAACCTTCCCCAAGTCTAACCACACACAAAAAAAATAAAAATTCCAAAACTGGTTTTTTTACAGCAATTAATTTTTTTTTACACCAAAGTGCATCTTCACTCAAGAATTGAGTTTTTTTTTTCCCTTCGGAAAATTTTTTTTTCCCAAGAGTCACAATGCATTCTATCATATCTATTGTGGGATTCGTTCTCTCCGACAAGGAGAACTATCTTGAATGGTCTCAGAAAATCAATCACACTCTCATTTTTAATGAGTTGTGGAGAGGAATTTTTGAAGGATAAGGAGACAATCAACCGACAAAGCCCACCTTAGACAAGGAGATCGCCATTTGGGAAAACATAAATTGCAAGGCCTATGCCTTGATTGCAGCTTCTATAAATTAAGAGGTCAGTCACCATATTACATTGTTTTCAAATTCCTATGAAGCCTTGAGAAAATTAAAAGAACTATATGACTCACATTCGGAACTTGAAATTGTTAAATTAATGATTAAGTTGTTCATCCTTGAATTGAAAAATGATGACCCTCTTGCTTTATCATCAGAAGTAAGATCTATCATGCATGACATTAAGAATACCAGTGTAGAATTTGACATACCTCTCATAGCTTATGTTCAGGCATTGTATCCCACTTACTCACATTACCTTGAGTCATTGCAAGCAAGTGGAAACCTCATGAAAATCACCTTTGATTCCCTTGAGAAAAATTTTGCAGAAAGAGAGAAGGATTTTGGAAAGATGATAGCCCCTCTGTCTTCTGAAGAGGTTTTATGTTTCACACATAGAGAGAAGAATCATGCTCAAGATTCTTCCAGAGGAAGAGGTGGCTGAAGAGGAAGAGGAAGAAGGAATTTCAGAGGAATGGGGGCAGACAAACTCAAACTGAAAAATCTGATCTTCATTACATATGTTGCAATAAATATTGGCATGATGCATCTACATGTAAGTTGTCTTGGGATAAAATTGAGCAGCAAATAAATCAAGAAAAAGGTAAAACTCATGACAGAGAAAAAGGTAAAGAACCTGAATCTGCTCATTATGTTATAGCACATTGTAACAATGGAATAATTGAAGACTTTTTTGATGTTTCATTTACTTCTTAGAGAAATGATTGGTTGCTAGATTCAGGAGCAACATGTCACATGAATTTTAGAAAATATTTTTTTGAAGAATTTACTGACAATGTTGATGGAGTAGTATACTTCATAGATAAAGCTAAACTCAACCCATCAGGGCTTAGCACAATCAGGCTTATGTTTCTTGGTCTTCCAGATCATCTTCTACATGAGGTTATATACCTCCCTGAGTTGAGGAGTAACTTCTTGTCCTTGGTCCACATCCACCAGAAAGGACACTCCATTCGCATGTTTGATGGCAAGGTTGAGGTCTGAAAAGCATCAGATCTCTCACTTGTCATGGAGGGAATAGATGAAGGAAGACTCCTAAAGCTTCAAGATACCTCTGGTCATGCACAAAACTTTTCATTAATTTCTCATCATGATGAAGGTACATTCCCATCAAGTCTTTTAGGGCATGCTATATTTGGACACTTAAACTATGACAACCTTCGATTTTTGAAGAAAAATGGTGTTACTGGATTGCCTACAATTCCTAGGAAACTTAAGCAATGTGATGCTTGTATGCTAGGAAAGAATAGAAAACAGTCCTTTCATGATTCACATTCTATAGCACATAGAAAACTTGAGCTTATTCATTTAGATTTATGTGTTCCCATTCCTGTTGCTTCTGCAAATGGAAATAAATATAAGATTACATTTATTGATGATTACACCAGAATTTGTTGGGTTTACTTATTGAAGAACAAATCTGATGCTTTTCAAACATTCAAGAATTTTCATGCATGGGTTGAAAATGATGCACAAACTCATATTGGCTCGTTGCGCACTGATAATGGAAAATAATACACCTCAAATGAATTTGAAAACTATCTTTGCCAACATGGGATCAAACATCAAAAAATTGTGCCCTATAATCCCCATCAGAAAAGTGTAGCTGAAATAATGAACAGGAAATTTTTAAATATGGTTCGCTCCAAGATGTTTTTTAAGAATGTAAAATTGATGCTTTGGGTTGATGTAGTTCTATGTGATGTGTACATAAAGAATAGTTGTCCTTCTAATTCAATCTGAAACAAAACTCCTTATGAAATGTGGCATGGCCACATTCCTTCGATAAAGCATTTCAGGGTCTTTGGTTCCACCTATTATGCCTTGATACCTAAGGTACAGAGAAATAAACTTGGTTCTAGAAGTTGAAAATGTATCTTCTTGGGGTATTCCAATACCTCCAAAGGATATCTTCTCTATGATGAAGTCAATAAGAAGTTTGTAGTATCGAGATATGTCATATTTAGAATGATAATGTTGTTGAGCGACAACTTGATTGCTTGGATAGATTCACACATCCAAAGTTATTTCAAGAATTTGATAATCAGATTCCACATCTTGAAGGGGGGATTCCTATACTGAATCAATATGTGGAATCATCTTTCGAAGCACTCTCTCCCCCACATGAAGAACCAACCACGAATGATGCCTTGAACGATGTGATTGAAATAATTGGGAGATTGAATCTTGATTCAATTCCAACTCATTCAAATGAGAAGCCTGGGCCATCTCAGAAAGGTCTCCCAAAATGGCTGGCAAAGGCACTAGAAAATTTTCATCCTGATGAGGTTGGAAAGATAGGAACAAGAAGTTCCACCAGTCAAAATGGAGGTGACATAGATAATTCCGATTCACCTATTGATATGGATATTTCTTATAATCGTGAATTGAATTTTTCTACAGATATTGAACCAAATTCCTTTAAATAATATGCTTCTCATGATGAATGGAATGAAGCGATACAAAAGGAGTATGATGCCTTGATAAAGAATGGCACTTGGAATATGGTTGATCCTCCTTTCGGAACCAAACCAATTGGTTACAAGTGGGTCTATAAGAACAAGTAAAAAGTGGATGGCTCACTTGACAAGCACAAAGTTTGGCTTGTGGAAAAAGGTTTTTCACTGAAAGAAGAGGTTGATTATTAGGAAGCTTTTTCCCCCACAGCAAAATGGGCCACCATCTGGACACTCTTTGCCCTAGCAGCTCAGAATGGATGGAAATTCCATTAGATGGATGTAAAGACCGCCTTTTTGAATGGAGATCTAAAGGAGAAGGTTTTTATGTCCCAGCCAGAAGGAATTTTTGTGAAGGGCCAAGTACACAAAGTATGCAAGCTTATAAAATATTTGTATGGCCTCAAGCAAGCACCGTGAGCCTGGTATGAGAAATTAACTGAGCATCTTCTGAAACTTAACTTCAAACATTTTGATCTTGATGATGCAACTTTGTTTGTTAAGAAATTTGGGAAAACAATTGTATATCTTGTGATGTATGTAGATGATCTTTTGATGACAGGGAACAATGAGAGTTATATTGCATCCATAAAGAAAGAATTGAAGAAAGGTTTTGAAATGACTGATTTGGGCTATGTTCACTACTATCTTGGTATTGAAGTAACTCAACATCCTAAATTTATATTCCTTTCTCAAAAGAAGTACGTTGGAGATATTTTGAACAAGTTTGGCATGGATGAATGCAATCCTTTGACCACTCCAATGGAACAAAACTTGAAGCTCGCATCCATTGAAGGGAAGGAATTTGAGGATGAAACGAAGTATAGACAACTTGTAGGAAGTCTCATCTACCTGACTACTACCAGACCAGACATCTCATTTGTTGTTGGAATACTCTCCAAGTTTATGCAAAAACCTTGTGAAGGGCATTGGTCTGCTGCAAAAGGAGTTCTAAAGTACTTAAAGGGGACTAAAGACTTTGGACTCAAATATACACAGGTGGGCGACTTCAGCTTGATCGGATACTCTGATTCAGACTTTGATGGGGACAAAGAAACTGGAGTATCTACTTCAGGTTATACCATGAGTCTTGGATCAGGAGCCATCTCTTGGAGATCACACAAACAGTCAGTTCCAGCAAATTCCACAACTGAGGAAGGATATGTGGCAGAAGTTAAAGCAACAAAGGAAATTGTGTGGCTCAGGAAAATCCTAGAAGATTTGCAGATGAAACAAATGCATCCAACTCCACTCATGATTGACAACACTTCTGCAATAAAGTTTACCAAGAACCAAAATTTCCATGATTGAACGAAGCACATCAATACAAAATACCATCTGATTCGATACCATGTTGAGGCCAAAACTATCCATCTACATCATTGTTCCTCAAATGAGCAGACTGCAGACATCTTCACCAAAGTGCCTGGAAGAGAAAAGTTTGAAAAAAACATAACGATGCTTGGACTCACCAACATCCCTTCAGATTAAGGGGGGCAATGTTGACACCTAATCCTAAGGGATTGGGTGAAATTTTATAATAGTGAAAATTAGGAAATAAAGAATTCTAGGAGAAATTGGTAAATTAATCCCAACAATCTCACATCCATGTATAAATTCATGCACACCCTCCATCAAATTCATATTCTATTTTTATGGAGTTACCTCCTAGCCTGACAATCTTGTTAAGGCAGAGCATGAAAAGGCATGATTTCTTCATATAAACTGACAAGATAAACACATAGACGAATGTATATGAAAGAGGAAACAATATCATTCAACATAATAAGATAAACATACAGAGAAAGAACAAATGCTCCAAGGCATACCACAAGATTCTGAACACAAATTCTGCAACATTGTCTTTGACTTCATTCCAAAAGGCTTATACAATAGCTCCACTGCAAAAAACAACTATCCAACACAAGAAAAGACTAAAGTGGGTCTACCTATAGAAAATATGAATAATGACACCTCATAGGGTCAAAATCCCATCCAAGATGTATCATAATTACATTATATGAGTCACTTCCTAGAATCTAGGGAGGTTAGAAACCATTCCCTGAAATTCAGCTAAAGACTAGGAGTGTGTGTCCCCCACATTAAATTACATTTTTCCTTATGATAAGAGGAAGAACCAACTCAATTACTCCAATGCCAACTCAAAGTATAGCAAAAAATCGAAAATATGACTTTTTATGGGCTTGAAAAGTGTCCTGAGGAATCCTATGCATATGTGTAGTTCTATTTTACAGATGCATAGCGCCATTTTACATATGTGTAGCGCCACTTTGCAACTGATTTTGAGGGACTTTTAGGACTCCAAATCCAAATCTGGAAGGTAGGTCAACTATACCTATGTGTTTAGTTTCCAAAAAAACTTGAATTTTGACAAATGACCCATGGGAAGGCCTCCAAAATTTGATACTCCCAAGCTCGCTCTAGATGCATAGTGCCTGATCAAAAATACTAGCAGAAGCATAGAAAAGTGGTGTTTTTTTGGCTTTTTCTGCAAAAATAGAGCTTGTCATGCAAAAAGGGTTCCTGATCTGTGATGTACTCATCAAAATTCATCCAAAAATGTAATCCATTTATCATTTAGGCTCCCTAGAAAAAAGCGTAACACCTTGGTGCTACGCGTCTATGAAGGCAGAATTTCCACAATTGCCAAAAATCCAAAATTTTCCAAAATAAATTCTGCAAGAATAGGGATTAAATATGGATCAATATATCTCAAACCATAACGTATTTTCCAAAAGTGAGTGAGTTTTGTGTTCTTTGGCATGTTATGAAGAAAACCCTACTCCCATTTTCTTAGAATCCAAGTTTGAAGTTGATGGCTAACAATTTGCAGAAGCATAGCACACTCTGAGTAGTAGCATAACGCTTACTTTGAAAGGCAGTTTGGAGGCCTTCCCATAGGATTTTTTGGATACAATTGGAATGGTTGGAAAGCTTATAATGACTTCTACAAAATGGAGTCATCAAGCACTGCAAAAACCTTCTCCAAACCCCTGCAAAATTGATTTGAAGAATGCCTATCCAAAAGTGAAGAAAATGACCTCGAGCAACTATATTTTCAAAATTTCTCTCAAAGCATAACACATGTTCATAAACTGAAGTAGGTTCTTGTTATTTTGCCTATTATTGACAAAACAATATTTCTCTTTTGTAAAATGCGTCTCTGTTACTTCATAAACTGATTTTGAAGAAAAAATTTCCCTCTATGCAATGTAAACCTTAGCTTGATGATGCCATGGGTCTAAGTTGGCTCGAAATTGGAATGGTGGACTCCCTTATGAATCTTATTTTCACCCTCTATAGTATTTTTGAAAACATTCAAACCTTCCTATATGAAATGAGTGGGTAGGGATGGTGAATTTGGGAAAATAGGGGATATGAATAGGGTAGGTTTAGGGGTTGTGATGAGGTATAAGAAGGTTGAGGAAAATTCCCAAAACAATTGAGATAGAAGGGTAATGTGTTAGCTTAAGGATGCAGGTGGAATTACTTGAAATGGGTATGGGAAAGTGGATTGAAATAGGAAAACACAGATATTTTCTAGTTTTGTTGTGAAAGAGTAGTGGGGATCGAGGGTTTTGATGAAATAAGGTAAGGAGGCTGGTGAGTGGTATGGGTTGTTTAGGGTATGGTTTGTGAAGGATTAAATAAGGTTTATATGGTGGGAAAACGGTCTACAATGGCCTAAAACCAATCAAGAAAGAAGAAACACTAGAATGAAGGAGAGCAAAACCTAATGATGAAAAACACTCATATAATTATGAATTGACTTGAAGAAGGCTTTGGAAGTGTCCACTTACTGTGTAGGAGGCCATAATAGGTTTGTAGAGTGATTTTGAAGCTTGAGAATTTGATTTGGAGGTTGATATGAAAAAACATAGCACATTTCCAAATGCATAGAAAAGGTCTGTTTAGAGCAATTTTCTTAATTTTCTTCCAACCATTGATAATTATGGAGAAAACTAAAGGCAAGAGAGGAGATATAACAATCATGAAAAGAAAAAATGAGTTGAATAAGCCTTCTTTTCTTAGTATAACATCTTTAAATGACCTTTTTTGTCTTTTAGTGAAACCAAAAACTTTGATGACAGTTTTGCCTTTTTGGAACAATTTGACAATGAAACAAGTTTTGAAATAAGACAAAATTTCTTACTTTATTTCCCTACCTATTCTAAATCCATTTAAATGACTTGTATAATGAAAATGTAGTCTTATTTTCCCTGTTTGATGACATAATTGGACTTTTTAGTGGCGAAACAAGGACACTTAGACATAGACATAGATGGAGATGGAGTGACTGATCTATGACCCTAGATAAAAATGAATGACATGAACTCTGAGATGATGATGGCCATGAATGGGATGAGGGGAGTATCATTTTAGACATAGACCATATGCAGTGACCAAAATTTATTTGAAAACTTGTTTGAAAAGACAAAATTTTGACCTAGGACTACTAAAAAGTAAACCAAAAGAGAAAATTTGATCACTGAACATATTGACACTAACATTGGCTCCAGCTGAGGATGGTATCTCCTTCAGGAGGTGTCAAGAATAGCGTAGATCAAGTAGCCTTATCTATTGGGCAATGGAGTCAAAACTAAAAACTGAAAAACTTTGACAAACTAAAATGACTAACTAAAACAAAAAATGACTTTGACTCGAAAACTGACTTGACTACTGACTGAACTTATTTATGGAAGAATACCATCAGGATCTTAGGGCCTTCGCCTCCGGCTTCAAATCCTTATGATAACCACCCACCTGCTGACAATATATATACGATCATGTGATATGATCCCTCCAATGTAACCAATTCAGTGAATGGCTACTTACTTGAATCTTGCTCACACTTTCCTCGAGCAGGAAAAAGGAACAAAAGATAGGCAACTCAAAGTTTCCACTGAACATATGCTCATGATCCATAGATACAATATGATTTGTCTTCCCAGATGGCTTCAATAAACTAACCAAAGGGTCATAAAGAACATGCAACATAAGCTTTTCTGGATGATTTAAAATGGGAAAACAAACCTCCTTCCAAACTGTTGGTTTGTCTATGTGTTGAAACTGATCACCTTCATCAATGAATGTTGCAACATCGACCTTCATTACTGGTTGTAAAAAACTAGCAATAGGTTCTTCAATAATATCAAGAGAAATGGAATTTTGTTCTTGAAAATCTGCGTTTGAAGTAGCCATATTATCAAAATAAAAAATGTGCACATCCATACAATCCAAGAAACACTCCTCTTCTTCAGTAGACTCTTCAATTTCTGAACCCGAAGGAAGATCATCATCTGCAAGAGTCTCTAAAATAACCTCTTCTTTTTCAGTACTTTCCTGCAACTTATGATGGTCAATTTGAAGCCTAGCATCTTCAAAATCTAAAGGTACATGTATCTCTCTTTCGGAAAATGGATTCAGGAGTAATCCTTCATGTGAATCTAATTTAAAAGTTTATAAAGTAGCAGATTCATTAGATATTTAAAAAATATTAAATTTAGAAGACTCTTCAATAACTAGAATAGCAAGATTCAATTCTATGTCACATGCCCCTTTAATCCCATCGTCTTGGGTTGCATTCTCATGGTGCTAAAAATAAGAATTTTCAAAAGGATTTGTAATTTTATTTTCCTCGATCATTGACCCAGAAGATGAATAAACCAATGGACTATCTATTTCCTTTTCTTGTTTAAAAGAGTTCTCATACTCCTAATCATGAAAACACGGACAAGGATGAAAAACTTTGTTAACTTCATGGGATATAACTTGACTGTTATGATCCAGATATGTTTCATCTTCAAGAAAAGAAGGAGTTGATGTGTGTTGTGAACAATCATTTGTATGAAGGCAGCTACTCTCTGTTATTTTTTTTTGAGAAGAAAATTTATGAAGGGCATCTATGATCTCATAATCTAGACACTCTTCATCACCAAAAGCCTCTTCAAGGTATTGAATGAAAACTTCACAGGATTCACAACAATCTTTTAACAACTAGAATAAATGGTGATACTTTCCATAAAACTCAAAGAATGTTGTATGAAATATTTAAGAGAGAATATGCTACCTGGCTTCAACCCTTCATACCATGATCTTGCTTTCCATTCCAAGGTATTCATAAAAAATTTCCTCAAACAATCCTCATGAAACCTAATCCCAAGCTTATGTAGATGCCAATGAAATTTTATTAGATGCAGAATAGCCTCATCCTCGTTTCCATCTATGAATTTAAGTAGATAATTTTGCAAATCTATGCAAGGAATTTGATTTGGAAAACCAAGAATGTGAGCACAATTCATAGGGGCATGCCTTCTAGCAATTGAATCCATATTGAAAACAATGAAGTCACCAAAAATTATTCAAGCTATCGGTTTTTGAACACTGGAATTGCCATGAAAACTCTGAACCTTTGGATTCTTCGACACTGGAGTCACCAAGTGAAATATGAACAACCTTTCTTGTGCTTGGCCAATTTTTTCCATCATCAATTAGAGCTAATATTTGTCATTATTTCCCAAGAAATATTTAACCTTCGCTCCCCAGCAATGACGCCAAAAATTTTATCACTCCCCCAACTTCCCTAGGCTGAGAGATGGATTGAAGGAAGGTAACCATAGACAAGGATTTAGGTCAGGTAGCTAGACCCACCAAGACCAGAGAGGGCTCTCTCAGTGTCACTTTGCAATCAATTAAATGACTGAATATTTAATGATATTAGGCTAGGTATGTAAGCTCAATAAATAGGGCTTTTGTTTGATGTTTGTGTGTTGAATATGAATGACATTAAGGACACTAGGTCTAGGGTTTTAAGTTCTGATTTCAAGATCAATTTGCAGAGAATATGGATGAGGCTAGGTAGGTAGCTTGAAAGCATGTTTAGTTTATCATTGCGTATAGGATTAAATGATAGAAAATCAGAATGAGCACTGAGGTGAATTCATTCATTTAGAAGAACATAGATATATAATGTAAATCTTGTTAAGACAGAGCATGAAAAGGCATGATTTCTTCTTATAGAATGACAAGATAAACACATATAAGCATGTATATGAAAGAGTAAAACATATCATTAAACAGGATAAGATAAACATGCATAGAAAGAACAAATTCTCCAAGGCATACCACAGGATTCTCAACACAAATTCTGCAACCCTGTCTTTGATTTCATTCCAAAAGGCTTGTACAATAGATCTACTGCAAAAAGAAACTATCCAACCCAAGAAAAGACTAAAGTGGGTCTACTTACATAAAATATGAACAATGACACCTCATAGGGTCTAAATCCCATCCAAAATGCATCATAATTACATGATATGAGTCACTTCCTAGAATCTAGGGAGGTTAGAAATCATTCCCTCAAATTCATCTAAAGACTAGGAGTGTGTGTCCCCCACATTAAATTACATGTTTCCTCATGATAAGAGGAAAAATCCAACTCAATTACTCCAATTCCAGCTCAAAGGATAGAAAAAGCTCGAAAATCTGACTTTTTTTGGACTTGACAAGTGTCCAGAGGAATCCTATGTGTTGGGAAAAATACTGAGAAGGGGGGGTGAATCAGTATTTAGGACTTAATCAAAACCTTTTACTTTTCCATTCACTAAAACCCATATGCTACTTTTCTGAAGCTAACTAGCGTATACACGCGGATATCCTTCATAAAACTCGCGTATACACAGAGATCTTGTTATGCCATTAATTCTTCACTTATATCATTCCATCATTCATTCATTAGATGTTCAATAAACTGAAAACATGTGCAGTAAGAACAGAATAAATCATCACACATAAGCAACACACATGAAAACCAGGATTTTAGGTGGAAACCCAAGTCGGGAGAAAACCACCGCTGCCGTTGTCTCAGCCTTCAATATTTTATTATAGAGAAAACATCTTACAACATATGTGTTGGCACAGCCTCCTACCAGCACGCAGGCACCCACCTGCACTCGTTTACCAGCCTCTCCTGGAAGGGAGCTACGACCCCCTGCTCTCGTTTACCAGCCTCTCCTGGAAGGGAGCTACGACCCCCTGATCTCATTTACCAGCCTCACCTGGAAGGGAGCTACAACCCCCTAACTGAAGGCTACAACCCTCAGCACCACCATGGACCACGTTTCATCAATTTTCACACTGGATCCAAAGCTTCCTTTAGAACACAACTTGCAGGCCACGTTTCATCATATTTTCAGACTGGACCCACTCCATACATTTGAGCTCAATCATACATCATCAACAGATAGCAGTAACATAGCAGAACAGATCAGACATTTGATACTTCATACTTCAGCAAACCCTAATCTTCATATGCGCTTTCCTCTCACTGATCCTGCGTATATACGCGCCTTCGACCATACAAACCCACGTATACTTCTGTACATATTACAGAGCTAATTTTACTATCCATACGCGCTTTCTTTTCAGCAAACCCGCGTATATACGTGCTTACTCTGCGGCGAACTAGCGTATAGTTCTTCAGAAATTTAGGTCATTGCAATTCTTCAGAACAGATACATCACTCAGATTTTACACTTTACTTCAGACAGATGTTCGCCTCATCTCAGATCTAATCATTCCATAAACAGATCTAGCAGATACAAATACATTCCAGATCTAGATTCCCTTCTTCATCATTTCTTCATTGGTGCATCATACATTCAGATCTTTCATTCAACTGTAACCCTTTCCATTCAGATATGCTTCAGAGAGAATTATTCATTCAAGCTCAGACTTCTTGCACACATTTGCACAATGAATTTCTTCTCCTTATATAGGTTTACCCTTTATCAATACCATGAGCCAAAACCACATTACTTTCGATGGTATTCCTGGATGGGGTCACATAGACGAATCATTACTCAATACAATGGGTCAATACCATGGTGGTTACCCCTAGTTTTACATATTTAGAGCGCTTTTGCCCATACGCGACTTGGCACGTTATTGCCCGCGTGCATACGCTACTTTGTCTAGACAAATCCACGTATGGCTTGAGACATACTCTTTTCATCATGTTCTAGCACATACTGACATTCCTTCCATCATTACCTTATGTACTCATTGTATATACATCAATCAGATTTACATCATTTAACAAGTTCAACAAGACATATTCCATCAGGGACAACTTCATCAAGTAGGTTGCCATCATCTTCATCAAGTGGGTTGCCATCAAGGACAACACTCAGCATCATATTGCCAACAATCTCCCCCTTTGGACTTGATGGCAACCACGATGGTGTTTGATCACCACAACATATAGATACATTAAGAATACAATGACACCATGTC